>CM039309.1:34463106-34770606 GCA_022316695.1 Camellia oleifera
GGTTTTGTCCTTTCCTTAACTTTTTATATGGTTGGAATTTTATCTTCTGGTTAAATCTGTTGGCTAAGCTCACTTTTCTTTTCTTTCCTTTTTTTCTTTTTCCTTTTACATCTGCCCTTTTGCAGGTTACTAGTGTTAAATTTGTATCTCAGGGTGAGTTGGTTGTTTCTGGTTCAGCAGATAAGGTAAACCATGCCAACTTCCATTGGATTTAAATATTTTATGTTTGAAAAATTTTGCTTTACCTTTCCTGCCTTTTTGCTCCGCTTGTTTGTTGCTTTTCTCTTTCTATTTTTGAATGCTATGCTTGGTAGAATGGAAGGAAGCAACTTGAAGAAATGAACATTTGAAATTTTTCTTCTGATCTACAATTAGTAGGTCCTAAAGAATTAGGTGGGTGGAATTCAAATCCCCTAGGTGTTAGGTATTACAAAATTAGGTCTTAGTTTGTTGGATACAATTGAAATGTTATCACTCAACACTTTCTGACCATTAAAAAGAGCTCAAGTTGTTTTTGTGTCCCCCTTACTTCTTGTGGGTTTTGCCTTCCCTTTTTGTGTTTTTATTCATAATTTTTTTTTTGGGCGTGTGTGTGTGTGAAGGCACTTGAATGTTCTTAGGCCAGAGCTGCCATACATGAAGGGCTATTTTTGTTCTAATATACACTTCGGTAGATTTGCACTGATTTTGCTGATCTCATGAAAGTATGAAATAATGTGCTGACGCGATGCATTACCAAGAAAATTATAGGCTTGGAAAAAACTTTTCTACTCAATTGCTTTATCTAGTTTATGAAATGCACACATGCATGCAAATAGGTTTTATAGGCTTAATGTTGAGATATGCTTTGATAACTCTACATTGCATGCACTTACGAGTTCAAACAATGTGTTGATTCCATGAAGTAATGATAGATGTTTGACTGGTCTGCAACCAGGCTGGGCAAGCTTACTGGGTTCTCATGGATTCCCTTTCTTTATAATTTATTTTCAATAAGAATTTTTAATCTTCAGAGTAACTTTTGTTCAACTTTCTGTTATTTTTACTACTAAACTATGCTTTTTGCTTGGATAGAAGTCACTCAGCTTTGTTTTTATCTTGTCCTAGAAGTTCATTTTTACACTCCGTATAATATTCTATAATTATGGTTTTTAACTTTTTAATGTTTGATTATATACTCATAAACTGGTATTTCTGAATTCTATGAAGCACAGTCTTGTTTGTATGCTTAGTTGGATTCACATTCTTGATTCTCTACTTTTGTGATGTTGCAGACAGTTCGTGTATGGCAAGGGTCTGAAAATGGGAACTATGATTGTAGGCATATATTGAAGGACCATACTGCTGAGGTAATTCAGTTTTAAAATTGTAGGCATATATGTGATGTGTCTGCATTGTGTGAGATAACAGTCAGTTTTTGTCATAGATTTTATTTTTAAAATTTTCAGAATTTACTTGTTATGACAAATTTAAGCATGGGCATATGTGTGTCTTTGTGTTTTAAATGTTTCGTAGGTGTTAAGAAATCCAATGGGAGGAAACTCAAGCTCATGGTTTCAAACAATTTTTTCTTAAAACTTTCCAAGATGCTTGCTTGTTGATTGAGTTAAATGGTGTGAGAATAGACTCGTGCAAATGTGGTTATATATAAGGTGACAATCCATATGCATTAATATTTGGAAAAATCTAAAGTCTAAAGCCCTGAAAAATCTAAAAAGAAACTTGAAGAATTTCTAATAGAACAAATTAGAGCCATAAAATAAATGAAGGATGATAGCTGACACTTGACACATTGTCTGAAACATCAATGCTGGTGGTGCTTCCAAGTAAGTGTACTGGGATTTTATTTAATAGTTGGATCCCGTAGATTTGCAGGAATTGATGGGAGATGGTTTTTTCATTTTGGAATTCCAAGGCGAAGATACACTTTGGACATACCTGTCATGTTCAAATAATTTTAGGCTAATTCTTTGATAATTTAGCTTAGAAATTTGGAATTTAAATTGAGGAGTTGCCTTATTTATCAGCTTGAATACTTTTCTTTCCTTACTTTGTTGTTCTACCAAAATTAAGAGTTCCTTCATAACTCTTCACTATATTTTTCCAGAATTCCATTTTAGTATTGAGCTCTATTATTATTACTATTTTTCTTTTGATAAGTGCTATAAATTATTGTTGTGTTTTCCTAATTTAGTCCTGTGCCCATTTCACAATTTTAGAATGACATACCTATCAACTCTGACAGGTGCAAGCAGTCACTGTCCATGCCACCAATAATTACTTTGTGACGGCTTCTCTTGACAATACATGGTGCTTTTATGATCTTTCTTCTGGTTTATGCCTCACACAGGTTCCTCTCTCTCTCTCTCTCTCTCTCTCATATGCTTCACTACATTACTTGTGGACCATGTCACTTATATGATTCTCTATAGGTTGAAGATACCTCAGGATCTGGGGGTTACACATCTGCAGCTTTTCATCCCGATGGTCTCATCCTGGGAACAGGAACCTCAGAGTCACTTGTTAAAATTTGGGATGTAAAAAGTCAGGTAAATATCTTCTGCTGGTCTGTCCACAATGCGTTCCTATTCTTTTTTCTCGTACCCTTTTAATTTCATTATTGATTTGCAGGCTAATGTTGCAAGATTTGATGGGCATGTTGGGGCAGTAACTGCTATATCATTCTCAGAAAATGGTTATTTCCTAGCGGTATGTGTTCAACGTAACCTTAAGCTGTGGAGGTTCAACATAACCACAACATACACACACACGCACACAAGGAAAAAAAAAGGGGGGAGAGGAGGTTCAACATAACCTTGTTCTGATTGTTTCCTCGGACTAATCAGACTGCAGCACATGATGGAGTAAAGCTGTGGGATTTGCGCAAATTAAGGAACTTCCGGACATTTTCACCATATGATGAAAATACACCTACACAATCTGGTATGCATCTCAATGCCTCAGTAAATATTTCATGGCATTAGTGGAAAATTAGTAATAACAAACCAGAATATAGAGTAACTTACCTCCCCCACACTGGCCTCATGATTGAGGGGAACTAGAAATCTTAATTCCGGGTGGAGGGATAGGGGTGTTTGATGTGCTTTGCCTATTTGTCTTTTCATTATTTTTGTACATGGCATCAGGTTTTTGGTGTATTCAGTGTGTCGTTTCTTTTCTTTGGTGTGATGATTTTTATCCTCTCTTACAACCTTATTTCAATATCATCCCTAGTAAGGAGAATATTATGCTTGCTTCTTTAAATTTTCTTTCTATGGTGCAAGATTACTTGTCATAAACAATGTACTATGTCAACTCTATTCCTTATTTTTGCAGTGGAATTCGACCACAGTGGAAGCTACCTTGCAATTGCCGGCTCAGATATAAGGTGGCTTTTCATTCTTATTTTTAATTTTTGATAAATGTTGATATTTGGATTCTCTTTTTTTTTTTTTTTTGGCTGCTGTATTTTTTCCTTGTTTGATATAAACCACATAGTGCAGATCTGGCCCCCTCTTGATTTAGGAAACTGATATCAATACACATGCTATTGCAGGGTTTATCAAGTTGCAAATGTGAAGTCTGAGTGGAATTGTATCAAAACCTTCCCTGATTTGTCTGGCACAGGTGCTCTCTCTCTCTCTCTCTCGCCTATGCAGCAAGCATGCTTTTTGAATTTTCTCTTTTGTCAGACATCATCATTGATTTCTATTCAAATTTTAAATCTGTTATGGATGGCAGGTAAAGCGACTTGTGTGAAATTTGGTCCAGATGCTAAGAACCTAGCAGTCGGATCAATGGACCGAAACCTCCGTATTTTTGGCCTGCCAGGTGACGATGGTCCATTAGAATCTTGAAATGGCTTACTAAGCATCTGCTCTTTGAAAGAGTAGTTTCAATTTCCTTGTTTCCCTCCCCCCTTTTAAATTGCAATTTGATTTTGCGGTAGAGGAAGAGTGTCAATCATGATCACTGTACTAGTTGAAATGTAGTATACTCGAAAGATGCAGCAACAATGTATTATATGAAGATCCACTGTTCCTTGTGCTTTGTTGAGCCACATTTGTTGTTAGTCATTGGTGTTATGTTTGAGATACAGAGCAAAAATCTATTCGTAATGTGTCGGCAACAACCATCCTAAAAACAGCTGTCATACTAGTGTACACCCCGTGTGAATCAAAGTCATTCCGAGTATTTATTGTATTTTTATTTTTTTTTGGAGAACGATTGTATTTTCTTTATTTTGTCCAACATTCTGATTGTTCTACAGTCTGCAAATGCAATTCCTAGTAGAGATCCTTTTGGGCATTCCAGAAACTTTTAACCATCTGCAGTTAGTGTTAATGTTGTGCTTGATTTCCTAACCTGCATTCTCTCTTTGTTTCATGTTATTCATTAGAAAAAGATTGAGACCCCCTAAAAACAGGCGTAACTTTTCCACAATGACACCATAATTTATGTCATTTTTTTTTATTTTTAGCGAACTCAACCATATAAAGTTTAATTTCATTGCCATTGTGAGTTACAAATTATAAACTTCTGGCATTTCTTGTTTCGAAAGGAAAAAGCATGATACCTTTAAAACATTATCTTTAAATTTATTCACAATAATGCAAATTACACTACGTTACTATTGATTGGCTTAAAAATTAACCATCAAAAATCCAATTTCTTATCACATTATTAGAGAAAATATTGGGGGAATTTTGAGATAATTTTCCTTTTCTTAGCAGGGTGAAACTACCCTTTGAACTACCATTCAGATGCCATGCTAGAGTAATTATACTTTTGGAGTGCACTAACATGGCACACTTTTTATCTTTGTATCCTTTTTAGGGAAAATTATTTAATAATCCCCGAATACCACGTAATTATACTTCAAACCAATCATCAATTATTTACCTCCCTTGTTGTTTTCCATTCCCAACATATATCGTAAATCCCTACCCCTCTCTATCAATCAAAACTTTATAAAACACCACGTATTCATACTTCGAGAATACTAAATAATCACTCATTTTTCAGATCACATCACATTTTTATTTTTTTGCATGTCTTTTCATAAAAAGTCAAAAAGTAAACTTATTTAGATTATCTTAAACAACCCAGTTATCTGGAGGACATAGCAACCAGCATCTGAAGTTGGTATCAGAACCATGTGCTTAGCCTGTAAACGTGGTCCAACAAAAATACCAGGGGACCATGGTAGATTTCATAGATCCATTGCACAGAAAAATTTAGATTCATTCTAGGCATGATTAGAAACCACAAGAAAAAATTTGAACTGCACATTGATTTTTTATATACATTTGTGTGGATGTCCTATTACTGATATCCAAAGGCATGGGAAATAGTCGCTAAGAAATTTGTACAATTTTCACTATAGAGTTACATTAATTGAAACATAAGATAATGAAATGTATGAACAAACTCATTCAAAGTGAGGCACACACCACATCAAACTTAAAACTATATTATACACTTTGTGGGAGCTTCTGTATCATAATAAATTAATAATAAATAAAGATTTCGTAATTCTACAGAAGCCATTGATTACATGCACAATCAGGAATCTCCTAGAGGGGAAAAAAAGGCAGAGATCTAAACAGGAAATAGAAAAGAATAAATAATCGGATAACAAATAATTTAGAAAGACACAAATAAGTGAAGCATCTTAGCATCACCTCAAGTGAGGTACCGCGATGAATGCGCGAACCCCCATAACTGCAAGGATGAGAGTGGAAAAGGGGAAAAAAATTAGATCCGGGTTATAGACAGTACACCTAAAAAGTTGAATTTTGGGAAACAAAACGCGCAATGTTTCCATGGTAAATTTTTATTTACATTTCAAGAGTGTCTTCTGCTCATTGAAATAGAAAAATTGCCTTTGGTGGCTGTCCGACTCAAGGCTGATAAATAAAAGATAGTGTGCTCTTCTATCTCTCATGCCTTCCAATCATTTACTACCAAACTAATTGGTGAGCAACTTTTAATGTAGATTCAAAATTGTTCAAATCTCACAAACTAACATACCTATGAGGGTTAAGTGATTTGATCCACATTTGCCAAGGAGGACATGGGATAAAGCAGCCAGACAGGACATGGATTTGAAGCAATAAAAATTTAAGAAAGGACATGATTACATCAAACTTAGCTCATGATAAGGCTTTTAACAGAGTTAACTAGAGGAAACTGCATATCACTTGAAAGCATTTCCATAACTTAGTTTCAGTAGTGATATCTTTCTGCCTTTTTACTTGAGTTGTCTAATTCTTCTAGGTTAAGAAAATATAGATACGAGGGAATCATACAAACAATAACAAAGGTTAAGAAAGCCGAACATTACCTCAACATTCTTCAATTCAAACTCTTGGCTGTGAGCCAGACACAAGTTCCCAAATGTGTCACACGGTCCACTTGTTCCAGTTAACCTATTCATAGAAAATTCAAGAGTCCAGATGGACCGTGTTCACTATAAATAGATTAATGGAAGGAATTTTAAAAAAATAATAATTTGAGAAAGAAAATTACAGATCTCCATCTAAGCATAAAGCAAAGTTTCCTCCACCACCAAGTGCTAGCAAGTCATTTAAACACATGTAAAAGTACCGATTGGCACCTGTTCAAACAGAAGAGGCACATTAGGTTAAAATCATCTAAACAACCTATTACTGATTTATGCAGTGAAGAGCATATGGTGGTCATTGTGGTTCAGACAGTAGCTCACATGCTGGTCGTTTGACATGACAGAGATGTTAAAATAGAACAGTCCTATAGCAAAGGCATGATGCTCACATATTTAATATTCCAAAATTTATAAATGACAGCACCAACATTCAACCTGATGATTGGAGCATGCATGATTAAAACAACCATCATAACAATTAATCGAGGGATATTACCTAGAAAATTTATAACTAAAACCCCAAACAGTATGTTATATACATGTGTGTCTATGCTATGGATCAGGGAAAGGGAAAATTAAAACTAAAAAAATATATTGTCTTCTTAACGATAAACATATTTATCATAGTTATACAGACCTTCTGAAATAAATAAACAAATTATCTATGTGAAGAGATCAATATCAACATTGGGGATCCCACTGTCTAAAGTATAAAATATTCTTTACATTAATAAATAATTGCAAGCTGAGTTTTTATCTATTAATGGGATTATTTTACAGTGAAAGGCAAGGAACAACTGAATATTGTTGACTAAAATATGAAAAGTACATAACGATACATGGTCATCGGGTGGCGCATCATAACAAAGGAGAGTTGACAATAACAAAAACACCTTCCTAAATGCCAAAAGCAAGTGAATCCCTAGAAAATATGTGCATTCCCAGTAGACATTAAGCAGTTAGATATGTACTAGCTCAATATGGCACAATTTGGGGGTGAGTTCTTGATTGGAACGATGGTATGCACTCATGGGAGAATTCCAAGGACAGAATCTAAAATTTTATGCAGAACTAGAAGTTCTTTGCTTTCCACTAGCAATAGTAGTAAAGGATACCATTCCTACCTCTTTCAGTCTACAGTTACCCTGTAATTAAATATTTGGAAGAACGAACATAAATGCTGCTAGAAATAAAAAGATGAACTGCTTACCAGTTGGTCTAAATAACCTTGGTTCACCATATACAGTCGTAAACACAAATGTTTGGTTTGTCCCCTACCAAAAATATTTGGTAAAAGAGTTTAATGTCAGCATGCTTTGAATATTAAAAGCAAAGGAAAATAAGAAGGGCCACAAAAAAAAACCAAAGAGGTGCCTCTTTGTGTGTTATTTTAAAGTCATTTCAAAATGTCGCAGTCTACTTACTTGGTACTTCCTCTTTGGGGTAGGTTTTAGGGGGCCCTCTAGCAACCCACCAAATACAGCACCTTGCTTATCTCCAACAATCTAGAAGGTGAACAATTCAATTCAGATCATCCCTTGTATAAAGTTGCAACAAATAATCAACAAGACCAAAAAACCTTAATTTTCTGTGGAGAAATTCCAAGGCTGTAAAAACTTTGTGAAAATACACATACCAGCACACAAGGACCGGCAAGATCAGCACTTCTACGAATAAGCGTGCGGAGAGATATGCCATGTTTTACCGTACTGCCCTTCATTGGAAAGAATATATATCAAGATCTAATTACATGAATACAAGAAAAAATCCCCGGGTAGACCATGAATTCCAGTGAAAACTTACCTATACAACAAGACCCATTGGCATCCTTTCACTATATTGGGAAGGGATGACAACAAAAATTCATACAAGTCTGAAGAAATGAAGGAAGACTCCTCCGTTAGGTAGGACATAGACTTCTCCACATTATATGGATCTGTTGCATCTTCATAAATATCTGAACTGCTAGTGCTTCTCCCAGAACCTGGGTCTCCATCTTCGTGGCTATTCAATGTTCCCTTGTCCTCACATTCAGGGCTCCTTCCAGACCCATGTTCTTGTCCATAGGAATTTGGAGTTTCTTCGTTCTCACATTCATGAGGACATTCCTCATAGCTATGGAATGTACTTCTACTTTTCCATTTAACAGGAGATGATTGAATTGGTTTGATATCATTCCCATCCTTGTTAGATTTGAACCCATCAATGCTCGATGAGGGGATAATGAAGGAAAATATTGAAGACAAGGATTTTCCCTCTTTAGAATAAGGCCTGGCCTACACATTTAAAATCTAATGTTACAAATTCCAACACAATCAAATGACAATAAAAGAAAGGAAAATTTACAACTTACTACTTGCGCAAGCAAACATTATACCAACGAACAAGCACTAAAATGAGAACACAGAAAAATGCTAAAGTAACAAGAAAACATAAAAACTTAAGCTTTGGCTCCGTGGAGACACACCATAATCATAATCAATATAAAAGTTAAATTGGAAATCCATGGACATTATGGAGCCAAATCAAAGTAAAAATCACCAACTTTTACGGTCCATAACTTGGAAAAGCAAATATGATGGGTTGATTACACCAAGACACTCAATTATTAACAATAATATCGCCTCCAGTACATTTCGGCACAATAAAAATCATCACTTTTATAGTCGAGGGGTCAGGGAAGGTGAAATTAGCTAACAGTTGAGGGCGTTTTGATGTAAATAAAGCAAATATGATTCAGATTTCAAAATAACAGCCAACCATAGCCAATAATTAATTTGATTTTACACGAAACTCAAAGCATTCAAACATCACGATCACAACATCATTACGGAAAAAATAACAGATCTAGCTTCATAATTAACAAACAAAGAGCATATTAATCTGATGAGCAAATCAATTGAGCCAAAATTAGCTTAATTACATAAAAATGAATAGAGAGGAGAAGGAAGAGAGTACCTGAGATTGATCGAGAGGTGGAGATTGAGAAGTAGAGGAATCGAAGAAGACGCGAGAGAGCTTCTCTGTGACCTTGTCCTTGAACGAAAGCATTATTGTTGCGTGCTGATGATGATAAAATTGGGAAAAATGGGATCAGAATCAGAACAATGCGGAACAGCCCTAACCCTAGGCTGCATGTACGGATATCATCTTAGAGAGAGAAAGAGAATAATTTGGAGAGAGAGAGAGAGAGAGTTTTGTTTGGTGTTTGGTATGAACATATGATTGGATTAGTAAAGTCCATGACGGAGAAACAAAGTGGTAGCGTAGGTCATGGAAAGAGAGACGAGTGGCCATTCCATTCCTTCCATCTAACCATAATAAACAAAAAAAAAAACAAAAAAAAGTTAGGTCTTGATTGATACGTGGTCTTTTTATGTTTAGGGTTGGTTTATAAATAGGATATTTTAATAATTTTTTAAATAAAATATAATGTGAAAAAAAGTAACGTTTGATTTGAAATTAAATCATGATTTGAATAAAAAAATTTCAAAACTTATGATCAAATAAAATTTTTAAAACTCTCTTTAAAAAAATTCATGATCAAACAAGTTTTCAAAGTTTTCTTTTTTTAAATATATATATATTTTAAAATTATTTTTTATTTTTTATCTTTTTGAAAAAATATTTTGTTATTAAATAATTTGTTATAATTTAGATATATATGGGCGATTCAATTTTTTTTAAATTTAAATATATATATATATATATAAATATTTACAAGAAAATAAAAAAATATTTGAAATATTTAAAATATTTTGTGCTTATGGGGCTGGCCCATGCGAAAATAGATGGCACGAACGAAAGTGAATTACAGTCGGTACTTTTATTGATATTCAAATTGTTATAACTATTGGGATTTAAATTCGATACACCGATGTAGAATTATAAATTGTCTTAAGTATTGACAAAATAATTTATTATGTTTTAGATATACATTAACTAATTAAAATTATACTTAACCAGTACAAAAATTGTAAGGAAATGAAAAACAAATGTAGTAAACACATCATACATTAAAAAAATAAATAAATATTTACAATAAAAAATATCTACCTTAAAAAAATAAAATTAAGAAATTTGTTAAATATTTAAGAAAAAAATAAACCCAAAATAATTTCAAAATACTCAAAACTCTTTTCAAAACTCACAATCAAATAATTTTTCTGTTTTCAAAACTCATTTCAAAAACTTATATTTCAAAATACAATTCAAAACTCAAACTAAACCAAATAGAACCTTAGTATGTTTGGAATAATTATTTTAGCTTTTTGCGAAAAAAAACTTGTAAAAAGTAGAGAGGAAAGATTTTTTTTTTTTGTTGATTTTTTTATATATTTCCTAGACTTTTTTACTTTTTTTTTTTAATGAATTTTTTTAACTTTTTACCTACTATTTGATATTGCTAAACTTACCTATAAAATAAAAAATAAAAAACAATTTGTTTGTTTGCTTTGAGTTAGGTTTCTTATTTCAATTTAAAATTGGATAAATTATAAATACATCTTTTGCAATTTGCTTAAAAATAGATTGTTCTATGTAATTTAAAAAATTACAAATACCCCATTATTAAAATTTTTTATTTAACAAAATTAACTAAAAAAATAAAATTTATAATTGCCCTCCTATACAATAATAAAATTAACTAAATTATTAATTAAACATATTTCTAACATCATTAAAAACTGTTAATTGACTTGATTATTTATTAATAAAATGGGTGCATTGTTATAAAATTAGAAAACTTCAGAGGGGCAAAATCACAGTATAGATGATTCATATTTTAATCAAATTTCAAAGATATATTTATAATTTACCCTTTAAAATTTAAATTTCATTGTTATGTTTTATGAGTCTAGTTCGAATGATTTGAAGAGTTTATTTTATTATTTTTTTATTTGTACATAAAAAATTGTACAAGAATGATATGGTAATATTATTAGGACTTTTCTTAAGTGTGCAACCCTCAAGGTTGCACATCATATGCCACTTACACAAAAAGTGTAAGTGGAAGTTGAAAACAAAAGTAGGACTGCAAACAGAAAAGGCGTAAGTGTAAGGCGTAAGTTGCACACCATAACAGTACCCATATCATTATTATAAATAAATTCATCTTTAATGGTGTTTCGTTTTGAAGTAAAAAGTTCATAATAAATTACTTTGTGAATATTATTAAAAAATTAACAATATATTTATATAATAAATATAATATTTTAAGTTTATCATCAAGTTTATATTTTAATTTGAGAAAGAATAAACTCATTAATTTTTCTTGCAAGGTAGATCATCTCCAACTATTTGAGCGTCTTCAATCCTTGATCAAATTTGAATTTGAGGAATTTTTCTTTCTTAAAACTCAATTCTAATACTTTTATTAAATTGATATCAAATGAAAGGAAAACCAACTATTTCGTCAAATCAAGGACGTAGACATCTGCCTAGACGTCTTCCTAGACAACTGAGTTTTTTTTATCCGAACGTCAATTTTTATTCATGACTGGAGATCCTCCCAGACAATCGGGCTTGTAAAAAGATTTGACGAAAATTTTGAATTTATAATTGAAATGCATCATATCATATCAAACTTTTCATTAAATTTTTACTCAAATTTAATAAAATTTTTGATACAGCGTCGAAGATGATCTAATTATCTAATAGTTAAACGATTAATTATTATTATATTTTAATTATATTGAATGATGAAAATCTTATTTCTCTTATTTTTTTATAAAATGGCGAATGGAGTTGCTATAGATAGTTCTTGTAGTATCGAACCTTGTTTGGCAAGTGACTTTTTTAGTCAAAAAGTTACTAAAAAAGTCAAAAAGCCAACAACTTATACTAAAAAGTTAAAGATTTCTTTTTTTCTCTACTTTTTGCACATCTTTTCGTAAAAAGTCAAAAAGTCATCCCAAACATACTAGTTTTTTTTACATCATATTTTAGCTAAAAAGTCAAAAAGTTATCAAAAAAGCCTGTTCCCAAACGAGACCTAGTGGATGTTTGAAATTTAATTTTTTTTGTGGCTTATTTTTATCTTTAGTGAAATATATATATATATATATATATAAATTTTATATGTTTCTAGATTCTATTCGATGAAATGAACCAAAAATTTAATATATTTTGTAAAAAAATCTTAAAAAGAAAAAAATAAGTTAAAATAGTAGGCTTGTTTTAGTTTTAATTTTAATTTTTTTTTAGGAATTACTTTTTAGATTCACCAACACAAGACAAATCAAAAAAGTAAAAATTGTTAATAGGATTTTGAAAAATGGTTACCACAGACATTTTTATTTTTATTTTTAAAATATGATTTATTTTGAACTTCCCAAATAATCATATTCGGTACACTATTGTGAGCCATGAAAATTGAACAAATGTGAAAGAAAATAGAGTTGGAATCTATAAAAATGAGAGGGCAAATGGTTTTAACAGATGGTTTATTGAGAATATGGCCCTGCTAATAAGTGCGTTTATTGAGTGTTCGTTAAATATCTAATAATTGTAAGAAAATAAAATTTTAATACATATTTTATATATTTTTATATACTTTTACATATTTTTATATACTTATTATTAAATTCAAAACACAACTTTCTTCCACTTTCAAAATACTTTTTATTATATTTTCAACATGAACAAATATGTCTTTGAGGCACTAATCTTTTTAGCATGTTGTTTTTTTGTCAGACATCAAGATTACAAGAGAAATTCTAATTCAGTATAAATTTTAAAAAATAATTATAAATGTTAATGTATATATGGTATATATTCCTAAATATATTAGGTATTGATTTCTTAGATATATTAGGTATTGCCATAGTTTAGTCTATTATAGAATACTCTTTATCATAGTTAAATTTATAGCAGGATACTCTTTTTCAGTTCATATATACAGGCTTTCTATTCAATACCATATATCTTATTTTTTCTCTCTCTCTTTACTATTCTAACATAGTATCAGAGCTATAGGTTAAGCTCTAGGTGTTCTTCGCCTTGCCGGCGGGCGGTAGCCTTGCCTTGGTCGCTTCCCAGACCTCAAACCATTCCACTGCTATATTTTTCTTTTAGTATCGCTTCGTGGTGATCTCTTCCTCTATCCGTTGGTTTCTATCTTTAAACCTATTTGAGTTTGAGCGAGGTATTATACGTATATCATGGTGAATATGGGTTATATACCATGCGAACCATCCAAGCTACTCTCTTTAGCGCACAACCCAAGCCGCCCCTATGGCACACCACCCAAGCCCCCCCTCTGGCGCACAATCTAAGCTGCCCCTTTTGGCACACAACCCAAATTGCCCCCTTTGGTGCATAGTCCAAGCCACCCAGTGGCGCACTCAGTTATCTATTGCCATCATCGTTCAGCACCACGTCATAAGTTATGTATGTACCATGCTTGTTGGTTCAACATTCAGTTCTCTACATCGGTTCGGTATGACTTCTTTAAACTGTCCTGACAACGATTCCAGTTAGCTCTTACATCGGTCCGGTATAACTCCTTTAAACTGTCCCAACATTGATTTCGGTTAGCCAATATTTACAACAATCCGACATGACCTCGTAAATTATCCCGACATTTATTCCGGTTAGCTCTTATATCGGTCCGGCATGACCTCTTTCAACTGTCCTAGCATTAGTTCCAGCCAATTCCTACAATGGTCCAACATGACCATAAACTGTCTCTCGGCATTAGTTTCAGCCAATTTCTATATTGGCCCGCCGGACCTCAAGCCATTCCACTACCATATTTTCCTTTTAGTATCGCTTCGTGGTGATCTCTTTCTCTATCCATTAGTTTCTATCTTCAAACCTATTTGAGTTTGAAGGAAGTATTATACTTATATCATGGTGAGTATGGTTATACACCATGCGAACCACCCAAGCCGTCCCCTTTGGCGCACCACCCAAGCCGCCCCTATGGCACTGTAAGAAAACCTGAATTTTGGGATAACTAATTAGTTGGATAATAACAATATTAAGTCAATTAATAATGATTATTAAATTATAATAACATCATAATACTAATATTGAACTTCTTTAAATAAATTTATTTATCTTTATGTGATTAAATTTTTGTATCTAAATACAGTTGTGGAAACTAAATGATTTAAACAAATAATAACTAAGTTAGTTAGAGGATAGTAGAAAGCAAAGTATCTAGTGATTATGTTATATATATATATATGGATTTTCATAATGTAAAAATATATATAAAAAAAAAAAATCAAAAATCAGATTTTTGGGCAGAGGAATTTGGCCACCCTTCTTTCCCAAGGAAGGGGGGCTGTTGGAAACAAGCATGCCTTAATACTCTAAGCCTATGCATACCTTTACACTCTAAGCCTATGCTTGTAGATAACAATTCCCAAGCCAAGAGGAAAAATAAAAATAAAATAGGTCCTCAAACTCCTATAATTAAGAGCACTATTCAGCCCTTCCATTACATACACTCAGTTGAGCAAAAAAAAGAAAAAAAGAGAAAAAAAAGAAAGGAAAAAGAGAGGAAGAAGAGAGGGTTGCTTGGTGGTTACCAATTCAAAACTAGTGTTAAAAATTGTTTGTAAAAGCTCTTGAGATAGGAATACTCAACATCTATCCTTCCTTAGATATGTTTTTTACTAAATCCATATATCAAAAAATATGCAAGAGTATGCATTGTTAATACACAATAACTCAATGCATGTTGATAGAATGATGATCTTATGATTATATGATTTTTATCCTTCTTGCAAGTATAAATTAGAGGGTCTAGTTACTAATTTTTCTTCTTATGTGCTCAAATATTCTTCATTATTTGAATTAATCTTGCATGCTTAAGAATTTGTGTTTATTCTTCATAAATATTATTTTCATCTATTCTCTGTTACCATTAATGAAAGTAAATATGAAGGCTTTACCAGATTACCGTTTATTCTACATAGTGAGTTTTCAAGTGATTCAAATTGGAAAAGTTAGATTTTTAAGTTACCTTTTCAAATGCCGCTAGTTTCATAATTTTTTTTTTTTTTAAGCATTGAGACAGAAACGTCAATTTTTCAAAAATGTGACAGAATCTGTCCAGTTTTCTTAGAAAAATTATTTGACTATCTTCCATTGGATTTCAGTCTTCAAACTCTTCTGAAAATATGCTCTAAACTCAAATATCTAGTAAACCGTTATGACCATATCTTTTTTTGACACCGTTTGAGGCCCTTTTTTATTTTTCAAACATAGATCACCTGTGCTAGAAGTTAAAGTAACTCACTGTCCCAGAAAAACCAGTTTTCTCCAAATTTTATTTCTCCATTTTAAAATCGTGTTTAGCCCTGGTATTCTTCTCGAAATATTTTCCTAACTCGATGAACTAGCAACAGTTAAAATGCTGTAATGGTTGAACTTTGTTTGGTATGGGTTTCATATTTTCTTGTCGGCCATACAGTGCTGAAAGAAGAAGAGTGTGAATTTTTAAGAAATTTTGTGATGATTCCTAAGACATTCTATCATATTTATTTTGGTTTCCATACATGATTGTGTTGTGTTATATAAACATTATGTCACTGTGGTTTTTAAACTAAAACTCACACAAACAACAAAATGTGAATTCGACGAAGTAAAGAAACACGAAATTGAACCGATGATACATTAAAATTTAAAAGTGATGGGGGTGAGCACGGTTTAGAATCTTACGCAAGTGAGTTGCGAACCCTAACATGGCACGGGAAGGTATTTCGGCTCTTATCAATGTAGGCGATATAAGGTTGGTGATGCAGGTGTCACAACATAGACCGTTCCCTTGGGGCAGACCGTAATGTCAAGACTCGGGTATGTAACCCTGGTGCGTAGGCATCATTAGTAGTTATAGCAAGTAACATTTGAATATTTGACCAAAGGGGAGTCAGAATTGCCCGTGGCCATTGCTTAGCGGTTGGGTGAAAATAGTGCTCCACGGGAAATTACTTAAACTTATCTGATAAACTAAATCTATGAGAGTTTAAAAAGAAAGGTAGGCATTGTCCTTATGATGAAATACTGCTTCCGTTTGCCATTTTTTATTTATTTATCTATTTTTATTATTTTAACTGATAGCATTCCTGTTATACTTATTAAATGCTACATGTTATTCTGTTACTACACATTATTTATTAATTGTGAGTATTATTATTGGGGTAGGTATTTTCAGGTTGTAATATCTTGTTGAGGTCATCGCTCATTAGTATTCCTGTTGCCCTAGCGTTTTATGCCAGGTACCGAAGAAACCGAAGGGAACACCGAGGCCTTGCAAGGCGACATTCAACCTTGGTTAGCTTGAAGAGTGCCCAAGTTCCATGAACTATTTTTAAAATTTTCTTGTTTTCTTTTTATATTTGTGTTATTTTTATGTACTAAGACTAAGTTGTAATTTAAGAACTTTAAATTTTTGGGTTGTTAATTAATGGATGTTAGTAATATTGGTGGCAATATTAATTTTAAGTTCTAAATCTTATTATGATGTCCTTAAATTTTGAGGTGTCATAACATGGTATCAGAGCTTAGGTCCAGACATCCTTGAGACCTTGGGTAGACTTAAGCACACGTCTCTTACTACGCTTCAATTAAAAATATTTTATGATCTAAGGCTTTACCTAAAGTATAACAGTGTCGTATTTCCTCTATAGGATGTCGAGCCCACCCGACAACAATGACTGGCTTTTGGATCCAGAATCTGAGCCAGAAAATGAGCCATTACAAAGTGATCCAAAAATATGGGCGGAGATTTCCGAGTCTGAACCAGAGGAAGAGGATCCAGAAGAAGAAGTGATGGAAGAAGTGAACGAGGAGGTTGACATGGATATAAACTTTGTGGAACCCTTAGCCATCCTTCCCCTTGAAGAGTCTGAAGGAGAAGAGAGCGAGATGGAGTCGAACCTAATCTCCTCCATAGAATATGCCTTCGAAGAAAATGAGGCAGATTCGGGAAATGTGGCACAGTAGATGGCATTCCCAATTGGACTTAGGGTGTATGTCAGGCAAGAACCAATAATATCTTGTGAGTGAAAGCATCGAAAGAAGGATGATAAATACATGGGACCTGTAAGAGTTGTTCAGGAATTTGCTAGGGCCATGTATGAGGTCAATCCTTTACCACCAGCCTTGGCCGACAATTACACCAACCTCTTCTACCAGCGGGACATTTTCTTAGTAGCCCCATCGGCCAGAAAGATTATCCCTACAGATGGGACGGTGGACTTTCGTGACCCACTCACTTAAGAAGAGGTTCCCGTGAGGATTCTGAGCCAGAGGTGGGATTAGAAGGACCTAGGTTGTTAGTTCGTTGGAGGTGCTACGAACTTTACGATAAGAGCTGGAAGTATGCCTAGCAAGTGCATCAACACTATCTGTGACTCTTCAATTAAGAGGGATTGAAGAAAAGTAGGCTAGGTTGCTTAACAATTTTGTTGCGATTTCATTGTAAAAGCCTAGTCTTACAAATATTAGTGATGGGGTAAGAGAGTCCCCTCGGCTATGTAGTAGAATGAATTTTTTTTCTTTCTTTTATGAATGTACTGACTTTTTATTATTATTAATGAAATCATAGTATTTAAAAGTTTGTGTGTTGGACTATTTTACTTGCATTTTATCTTTAAATAGAATATATATATGTGTATATAATGATAAATAAATAAATAAAGGGTGTAACAACAATATCCTTCGTACAAAAAATGGCAGGAAGAACTACAACAAATGGATCCAATGACAACAATAACAACAACAACAACAGTGACATCATGAATTTCATTTGGGCAATTACTAATGAACTAAGAAACCAATCCAGGTGTGAAAACAACAAAGTGGAATTAATAGCGAAATTTCAAAAACTCAAGCCCCAAATTTTTTTTGGAGAACCCAATCCCTACACGGCTGAGGTATGGATAAGGCAAGTGAATAAAATATTAGAGACGCTAGAGATTCAGAACGAGTAGGACCAAGTGTCCCTCGCTTTATTTCTCTTTGATGGGGAGGCCAATTTTTGGTGGACAATGATTAAGGAAAGCTGTCAAGTGACAGAACTATCTTGGAGATAGTTCGAGGAGTTGTTTATGGAAAAGTACTTCCCAAACTCAGTGAGGCAAGAAATGATCCAAGAATTTTTCCAACTGAAACAAAGGGGCATGACTGTAACACACTATGTCAATCGATTTGAGGCCCTTTCTCGTCATGCCACAGCTATAGTGGCAAACGAAATAGACAAAGTAAGGCGCTTTGAGTGGGGACTTGATTCAGGAATCTGAGACAAGTTAGTTGCAATGCATTTACTTACTTATACACAGGTAATAGATAGGGCTCTTACTTTAGAAAGAGAGAAGATGGACACTGCAAGGACCCAAGGTCAGCAGTCTAGAGCCAACCAGCAAAGAAGCAGATGACCCTCAAGGAACAATAGGACCCCTACTGCTTCGGTACCTTATGCTAGGGGGTTACAACAACAACAAGGGTACAATCCTGAGCAGCATAATAGGGAAGGGGCTAAAAGGTGCTATGAGTGTGGCCAAGAAGGGCACTTCAGAAACAACTATCCTCAAAGGTCAAGCAACTACATCAATCAAGGATGAGCCACTCAACAAAACAAATGCACGCTAACTTAAGGAACACGAGCTGTGCAAAATTCTCAATCCGGCAGAGGTCATTCGCCAGCTAATTAGAATATGGGACAATCAAGGACTCAACAACCAGGAGATGCCAATGCAAGAAAACCTTAGGTGCCAAATCAGGGTGCCACCGGGAGAGTCTTTACACTCTAAAAAGGAGAAGACAATGGAAATCCTTAAGTGATTCAAGGTATACTCATCCTTATGAACTCTTGTGTACAAGTCTTGTTTGATTTTGGAGCATCACACTCTTTCATATCTGCTACATGTGTTGCAACTTCAGGATTAGAGCCTGAATGATTAGAAACACCTATGAGTGTAGCTTTACCGCCAGGAGGTCAAACTCGAGTAGATCTCGTATGCAAATCATGTGAACTAAGAGTCTCCAATTTGCGTTTAACTTGTGACCTATGAGTCATGGAAATGTCAGACTTTGACATTATCCTAGGAATGGATTGATTATTAGCCCATAGAGCCACCATTGATTGCTATTGAAAAATGGTGACTGCTTACTCTCAAGATGGAACACGATTCCAATTTAAGGGTAATAGACAAGATTCTTTATCATCGACACTTCGAAAATCAAAGTGGCACGATCATCTGGCTGGGTGGCTAGCCAGCTTAGTTCTGGAAAATAAAGATCATATGGAACTAGGGCTACTTCGTGTGGTGTGCAACTATGCTGATGTATTCCTAGTGGAATTACCAGGACTACCCCCAAAACGAGAAATAGATTTTACCATTGAACTACAACCTGGTACATCACTGATCTCAATGGCACCACATCGTATGGCACCAGCTGAATTGAGAGAGCTTAAGATACAGTTGTAAAAATTATTGGACAAGGAATTTATAAGGCCAAGCACGTCGCCATGGGGAGCACCAATCTTATTTGCTAAAAAGAAAGATGGAAAACTTAAGTTGTGCATTGATTACCAACAACTCAATAGAGTGACCATTAAGAATCGGTATCCATTACCTAGGATTGATGACCTTTTCGATCAACTTAGAGGGGCAAAGTACTTCTCAAAGATAGACCTCAGGTTTGGGTATCACCAGTTGCGGGTTCGAAAAGAAGATATTTTTAAGACTGCATTTCGAACCCGTTACGGCCACTATGAATTCGTAGTGATGCCATTCGGCCTAACCAATGCACCAGGCGTGTTCATGAGCTTAATGAACAAAATATTCATGCTTTACTTAGATCAATTTGTGATAGTTTTCATAGATGATATTTTGGTGTATTCCAAGTCTGAAAGAGACCATGAACAACACTTGAGAATAGTACTTCAAACTTTGAGAGAGAACCAATTGTATGCTAAGGCTAGTAAATGTGAATTTGGATGGAGGAAGTAAAGTTTTTGGGTCACGTGGTGTCTGAAAAGGGTATATCAGTAGACCCAACTAAAGTAGAAGCAGTGACAGAATGGAAGCAACCTAAGAACACATTTGAGATTCGTAGTTTCTTAGGATTGGCGAGTTACTATCAAACATTTATTCAAGACTTCTCAAAATTAGCTAAACCAATGATACGATTGACTCAAAAGGGGGTAAAGTTTGAATGGAACGAGTCTTGTGAAAATTCATTCCAAGAACTCAAGAAAAGAGTGACGAGTGTCCCTATTCTCATAGTACCAAAACGTGATGTTGGGTACAATGTGTATTGTGATGCTTCCAAAGAAGGTTTGGGGGGTATTTGATGCAAAATGGAAAGGTGGTGGCATATGAATCAAGGCAATTAAAGAACCATGAGAAGAATTATCCCACTCATAACTTGGAGTTAGCAGCTAAAGTTCACGCACTCAAAATTTGAAGACATTACCTATATGGTGAAAAGTTTGAGATATTCACCAATCACAAAAGCTTGAAGTATTTGTTCACCCAAAGAGACTTGAACATGCATTAGAGACGTTGGATGGAGTATCTAGAGGATTATCAATTTATCCTTTCTTATCATCCCGGCAAGGCTAACGTGGTGGCAGATGCGCTAAGTTGCAAGAATAGAGGGATTGTTGCTAGTTTAGCACTTAGGGAATGAAGTATGGTTAGAACGCTCAATGAATTTGAGGTACAAATGGAGGCTTAAGATGAAAAGGCTTACATTGGTGCTTAGATTGCTACGCCTAAAATTTTGAACAAGATATTAGAATCACAAAAGTACGATCATGAGGTAGCATTCATCAAGGCACGAATTGAATCTAATAAAACCATGCCTGGTTGGGAAATTCACACAGATGGGAGTTTGAGATATCAAGGTCGAATGTTCGTGCCAAGCAACGACTTACTAAGGAAAAAGGTACTTAAGGAATGCTACCATTCAGTATTCACAGTACATCCAAGAGGTATTAAGATGTACCAAGACTTAAAACGCCAATATTGGTGGGGCGAAATGAAAAGGGACGTAGCAAAGTTTGTGTCTTAGTGCCTGACATGTCTACAAGTAAAAGTTGAACACCAAAGGCCAGTAGGGACACTTCAACCCTTACCAATTCCGGAGTGGAAATGGGAACATATAACCATGGATTTCGTAACGGGTTTGCCTCGATCACCACAGGGACATGGCAGCTTGTGGGTAGTGGTAGATCTACTAACTAAGATAGCCTGATTCTACCTGTCGGGTCGTTAGATACGTTAGATTCACTTAGTAGATTGTTCATCAAAGAAGTGATCAGATTACACGAAGTACCAGTTAGTATCGTGTTTGATCGTGATCCTCGATTCACTTCGCAATTTTGGTAGAGCTTGCAGAAAGCGATGGGAACGAACCTATGCTTTAACACGACATTTCACTCACAAATAGATGGGCAGTCTGAAAGGACGATACAAACCTTAGAGGATATGCTTCGAGCTTGCATTATGAATTTTAATGGAAGTTGGAAGAAACACTTACCTCTCGTTGAGTTTGCTTACAACAATAGTTTCCAAGTCAGTATTGGAATGGCATCGTATGAAGCACTTTATGGGCGACCTTGTCAATTATCAGTCTGTTGGACTGAAGTAGGAGAAACAACCTTGTTAGGACCAAACTTGGTTAAAGAGACCGCTGAGAAGATAAGACTGATCAGACAACAATTCATCAGAGCCCAAAGCAACAAAAGAGCTATGCAGATCAAAGGAGACGACCCTTAACATTTGAGGTAGTGGACCATGTTTTTCTCAAAGTTTGACCTTGCTGAGGTACTACACGATTTAGGAAGAAAGGAAAACTTACACCTCGTTATGTGGGACCCTTTGAAATTCTAATCAAGATAAGAGAGGTGGCATACCGTTTAGTACTACCACCACAGCTCGCAGCGGTGCGCAATGTTTTTCACATCTCAATGTTACGAGAATATGAGCCACACCTTTCCCATGTTATCAACTGGGGAGAGATTGATCTCAATGAAGATGCAAGCTTTGAGGAAATGCCTATAAAGATTATGGATTGACGAGAAAAGAACTTAAGAGGCAAAGTCATCAACTTGGTGCAAGTGTTGTGGTAACATCGAGGAATGAAGGAGTCTACTTGGAAAAGAGATGATGCAATACGAGCCAACTACCCTCAGTTGTTTGAAGATAAAGGTACACGTTAAAATTTTGAGAACGAAATTATTTAAGGGGGATAGGTTGTAAGAACCTGAATTTTTAGACAACTAATTAGTTGGATAATAACAATATTAAGGCCTCGTTTGGCAAGTGACTTTTTTTAGCCAAAAAGTCAAAAAGTTATTAAAAAAGTCAAAAAGCCAACAACTTATACTAAAAAGTTAAAGATTCACTTTTTTCTCTATTTTTTGCACATCTTTTCGTAAAAAATTAAAAAGTCATCACAAACATACTAATTTTTTTTACATCATATTTTAGCCAAAAAGCCTAAAAGTTATTAAAAAAGCATGTTCCCAAACAAAGCCTAAGTCAATTAATAATGATTATTAAATTATTAAATTATAATAGCATCATAACTAATATCAATATTGAACTTCTTTAAATAAATTTATTTATCTTTATGTGATTAAATTTCTATATCTAAATACAGTTGTGGAAACTAAATGATTTAAACAAATAATAACTAAGTTAGTTAGAGGATAGTAGGAAGCAAAGCATCTAGTGACTATTATATATATATACATGGATTTTCATAATGTAAAAATATATATATAAAAAAAAAAATTTGAAATCAGATTTTTGGGCAGAGGAATTCGGCTACCCTTCTTTCCTAAGGAAAGGGGCTGCTGGAAGCAAGCATGCCTTAACACTCTAAGCCTATGCATACATTTACACTCTAAGCCTATGCATGTAGATAATAATTCCCAAGCCAAGAGGAAAAATAAAAATAAAATAGGTCCTCAAACTCCTATAACTAAGAGCACTATTCAACCCTTCCATTACATACACTCAGTTGAACAAAAAAAAGAAAAAGAGAGGAGAAAAGGAAAGGAAAAAGAGAAAAAGATGAGAGGGTTGCTTGGTGGTTACCAATTCAAAACTAGTGTTGAGAATTGTTTATAAAAGCTTTTGAGTTAAGAATACTCAACCTCTATCCTTCCTTAGATATGTTTTTTACTAGATCTATATATCAAAAAATATGCAAGAGTATGCATTGTTAATGCACAATAACTCAATGCATGTTGATAGAATGATGATCTTATGATTATATGATTTCTATCATTCTTGCAAGTATAGATTAGAGGGTCTAGTTACTGATTTTGTGTTTACTCTTCATAAATATTATTTTCATCTATTCTCTGTTACCATTAATGAAAGTAAATATAAAGGATTAAAGTCTCACATGAGAATAGTAGCAAGAAATAATTTTTATAGTCTTGCGTAGGATTCATGATGGATACAAAGTATGTTTTTCACAAAATAATGAACTTCTAGCAAAACATATTTTTAATCCGTTTTGAATAAACCCAAACAAGCTCATGGGAACACTTTCATAAAATCTGAAACTACTGGAGTTAGTTTAACACGTTTTCATGGTGCTAGAATATCAAAAAAAAAAAAATTTATTTGACAACATTTCGTGGTCGAAACATATTTTTAACTTCATTGCTATCTAGAGGCAGCAACAATGCTGACTTTACCAGGTCACCGTTTATTCCACAGAATGAGTTTTCAAGTGATTCAAATTGAAAAAGTTAGATTTTTAAGTTACCTTTCAAATGCCACTGGTTTCATAATTTTTTTTTTTTTTAAGCATTGAGAGAGAAACGTCAATTTTTCAAAAATATGACAGAATCTGTCCAGTTTTCTTTAAAAAATTATTTGACTATCTTCCATTGGGTTTCAGTCTTCAAACTCTACTGGAAATATGTTCTAAACTCAAATATCTAGCAAACCGTTCTGACCATATTTCTTTTTGACACCGTTTGAGGCCTTTTTTTATTTTTCAAACATAAATCACCTATGCTAGAAGTTAATGTAACTCACTGTCTCACAAAAACCAGTTTTCTCCAAATTTTATTTCTCCATTTTAAAATCATGTTTAGCCCTGGTATTCTTCTCGAAATATTTTCCTAACTCGATGAACTAGCAACAGTTAAAAAACTGTAATGGTTGAACTTCATTTGGTATGGGTTTCATATTTTTGTATCTGACTATACAGTGTTGAAAGAAGAAGTGTGTAAATTCCCAAGAAATTTTGTGATGATTCCTAAGACATTCTATCATATTTATTTTGGTTGCCATATATGATTGTGTTGTGCTATATAAACATTATGTCATTGTAGTTTTCAAACTAAAACTCGCACATGCATCAAAATGTGAATTCGACAAAGTAAAGAAACACGAAATTGAATCGATGATACATTAAAATTTAAAAGTGGTGGGGTGAGCCCGGTTTAGAATCTTACGCAAGTGAATTACGAACCCTAATATGGCACGGGAAGGTATTTCAGCTCTTATCGGTGTAGGCGATATAAAGTTCGTGGTGCAGGTGTCACAACATAGACCGTTCCCTTGGGGCAGACCGTGACGTCAAGACTCGGGTACGTAACCTTGGTGCATGGGCATCATTGGTAGTTACAGCAAGTAACATTTGAATATTTGACCAAGGGGAAGTCAGAAATTGCCCGTGGCCATTGCTTAGCAGTTGAGTGGATATAGTGCTCCGCAGGGAGTTGCTTAAACTTATCTAATAAACTAAATCTATGAGAATTTAAAAAGAAAGGTGGGCATTGTCCTTATGATGAAATACTGCTTCCGTTTGCCATTTTTTTATTATTTATCTATTGTTATTATTTCAATTGATAGTATTCCTGTTATGCTTATTAAATGCTACTTGCTATTCTGTTACTACACATTATTCATTAATTGTGAGTATTATTATTGGGTTGTAGTATCTTATTAAGCTCGTCGCTTATTGGCATTCCCGTTGCCCTGGCATTTTATGCCAGGTACCGAAAAAATTGAAGAGAACACCAAGGCCTTGCAAGGCGACATTCAATATTGGTTACCTTGAAGAGTGCCCAAGTTTCATAAACTATTTTCTAAATTTTCTAGTTTTCTTTTTATATTTGTATTATTTTTATGTACTAAGATTAAGTTGTAATTTAAGAGCTTTAAATTTCTGGGTTGTTAATTAATGGATGTTAGTAATATTGGTGGCAATATTGATTTTGAGTTCTAAATCTTATTATGATGTTCTTAAATTTTAGAGCGTCATAGGCACACTACCCAAGCCGCCCCATTTTGCACATAGTCTAAGCTGCCCTTTTTTGCGCACAACCCAAGCCACTCCATTTGGTGCACAATGCAAGCCGCCCCTTGACGCACTTAGTTATCTGTTGCCATCATCGTTCAACACCACGTCATAAGTTATATGTGTGTCATGCTTGTTGGTTCAACATCCTGTTCTCTACATCGATCCAGTGTCCTAACAATGATTCTAGTTAGCTCTTACATCGGTCTGGCATGATTCTTTTAAATTATCTCGACATTGATTCCGGTTAGCCAATTTCTACAACGGTCCGATATGACCCCGTAAACTGTCCCAATATTGATTCTAGTTAGCTCCCACATCGGTTAGGCATGGCCTCTTTAAACTATTCTGGAATTAGTTCCAATCAGTTCCTACAATGGTCCAACACGATCATAAACTGTCTCTCGGTATTAGTTCCAGTCAGTTTCTATATCGGTCCGACACGACCTTAAATTGTCCTGGCATTAGTTTTAGTCAGTTCCTACAATGGTTCGACACAACTATAAACTGTCTCCCGGCTTTAGTTCTAGCCTCTGATCTATTTCAAGCACCCTTGTGCTCTTGTTCGGATTTTGCAATCTATTTGCCTTTTATTTTATTTAGTTTTTTTTTTCATGTTTTAGTTTCTCTCTCCAAACTCAAAATGTTTATCCTCCTTGAATTTGAGGGGGATGTTAATGTATATATAACACATATTCCTATATATATTAGGTATTGGTTTTCTAGATATATTAGGTATTGCCATAGTTAGGTCTCTTATAGGATATTCTTTCTCATAGTTAAATTTTTAGTAGGATACTCTTTCTTAACTTATATATACAGGCCTTCTATTCAATACAATACATATTATTTTTTTCTCTCTCTTTACTATTCTAACCATAAATAAATAATAAATTTCATAAATATTAATCTTTATAATTATATATATATTTTTTAATGAATCTATAATAAATTTATGAAACTACCGGTCCATGGTGATTTTACCAAGATTTTAATAAAATACCATAATCATGATTTCTAAAAACAATTGTAACAAAGTAATAATGTATAGATATCAACTTACTTCACTTTTTGCCTATTCTATGGATTAATAATAGTGGCATGCAAAAAAAAAGATTGGATGAAGTAAATGGCATAATGCTAGGTTTGGCTCCACTCCACGGAAGTAAATGGAATCACTCATTTCTTGGATCCTCCGAAGGGTCACATTCATCCCATGACATTCAAATTTCAAACTCATTCAATATTGTGCTGTTTTGAAAATAAAATAAAAAGTCACGTTTTTGGTCAAAATATCTTAAAACGTAAGTGTCAAAAACATAACAAAATTGATTTGAAAAGTGTCAAAAACGCAAGTGTAAAATTACAAATTAGGGCCTATGATAAAAAAAAAAAAATTTTCTTATGTTAGGTAAAGATATTTTGATCATTTTAATTTGATTTGACACCATAAATAAATATTAAACTAAAAAACTAAAAGTCAACTTTTATCAACTTCTCAAATCACTTTTCAAAAAACTAAAAAACTTAATAGAAAGACTAAAAATCAACTCTTTACCAATTTTTCAAAACACCCCATTGTGATGTACTTTGATCATTACTTCAAATTACTTCAATTCCTCACAAGATCAGATTCCTTCCCTCCTCTCTCTCCAACTCTTTTACCTAGAGAATATTTCTTCTACTCTCCAGTTATTTTAATGAAACATTTTGTTCTCATTCTCTTCAAATATATATAATTGATATTTTAAATAGTTTCAACCTTCAACTTTCATCATTTCTAGAAAAAATATTATTTTAATTATGTAAAATATTATTTTAATTATGTATTAACACATACGTACACTGTACACTTGCACCTCTTTCTTGTATTGAGAAAAAGATATACCCCTCGTCTCTGCACATCAAAAAAGTTAGACGCGGGTAGGCCATTCAGAAGGAAGGAAAGTAAAACCCCAAACATATCCCTCCCAAAAAAAAAAAAAAAAAAAACCAGTTTTGAGAGTGAAGAAAGCAACCATCCAAGAATCAAACACAAACCATTTAATCTTTCCTCATTGTTATCGCAAACTCAACTCTCAAAACCCCCAAAATCTGTCCAGAACAAACCATGATTTGATCCATCAACACCGCCCAACTCCACCCAAATGGGTTCACCCACAAAACTCTATTCCCTCCTCTCTCTTCTTCTGCTTCTCTTTGCCAATCTTGATCACACCCCAATCCCACCAGCTGAAGCTGCCCCTGCTTACACCACTTTGGTGTACAAGGGCTGTGCAAAGCAGGCTCTCTCAGATCCAACTGGGGTTTACTCGCAAGCCCTCTCATCTCTTTTTGGGTCTCTGATTTCACAGTCCTCCAAGGCCAATTTCTTCAAGACCACCACTGGTAGTGGCCAAACCACCATCTCTGGTCTCTTCCAGTGCAGAGGTGACCTAAGTAATGTTGACTGCTACAACTGTGTGAGCAAGCTACCAATACTCATTGACAAGCTCTGTGGTCAGCCCACTGCTGCTAGAGTCCAACTCTTGGGTTGCTACATGCTCTATGAAGTTGCTGGCTTTGCCCAAATCTCTGGTTTGGATATGATTTACAAGACTTGCAGTGGGAAAAATGATGGGGGTAGTGGGTTTGAACAGATGAGAGACACAGCTTTGTCAGCTTTGGGGAATGGGATGAGCAATGGGTTCTACACTACAAGCTACCAGTCCGTGTATGTATTGGGGCAATGTGAGGGTGATTTGGGAACTTCAGATTGCGCTAATTGTGTGAAGAGTGCTGTTCAGAGATCTCAGGCTGAGTGTGGAAGCTCTATTTCAGCTCAAGTCTATCTTGATAAGTGCTTTATTAGCTATAGTTATTACCCTAATGGGGTCCCCAGGAGATCATCATCATCAGCTGATTCCTTTTCTTCTCCATCAGGTAAAGTGAGAGAAATTATTTTGAAGTTTCTCCTTTCTTTATTTAATTACTTTGAAACCTTTAGTTAGATTTGTAGATTTTTCAATCTGAAAAAGGGTTTTGCCCAACTTTGATTATTGCTCTCTCTCTCTCTCTCTCTCTCTCTCTCTCTCTCCTCTTTAACTTTTCTTCTTATGGGGAGAAAGGGGTATCATTGCATTGACAATAGTAATGTTTAATTCATGTAGGGTCAGGGCAAAACACAGGGAAGACAGTGGCTATTATATTAGGAGGTGCAGTAGGAGTGGGGTTTGTAGTAATTTGTTTGATGTTTGCAAGAAATTTATTGAAGAAACATGATGGTAAGTATATTTTTTTTGGTAAACAAAGCATAACAATTTATTAAGATAAAATAGTTACGGGTTATTGAGCCCCTACAACATCAGCAGATGGTTACAATGAAGGGGGGTGCAACTGGGAAAATTTGTGAACCAATAGTACAATAACCATGATTAGCTATAATATCGGCACATTTGTTGGCTTTCCGGAAGATATGACTAAGCCTGTGTTTAGACGAGAGATTTTAGAAGAAATTTAGGAGAAAAAAAAAAGAAGTGAAATGTAAATAAAATATATTTATATTTAATTTAATTTTATATAATTTTTTTTTTTGTTTCTTTTTTAAATTTCTTAATCATGCATAACAACATAAGAGTTTTTTTTTTTTTTTTTGAATTATGAAAAAGGGCTCTGTGGTGTCGTCATAGCCCCATTGGACCCTAATCCCGGGGTAACCGGTTGCCAGTTAGGAATTAACCTCCACCAAGTGGGAGACCCACCACCAGGCACCAATGGAAGGAACCCCACGCCGCCACAGAGGCCAAGGACCGAGGGGAGTAAAGGCAGGGCTCACAGAGAGTGATCACAACCTGCTCTTCCCAGGAATCGACCCTGGTTCCCCTGTGAGAGAATGGGGCACATCTTCCACCAGGCCACCAACCCTGGTGGTACATAAGAGTTTAAACTCCCACTTTGTCCATGAGGCACCTGTAATCAGAAATGATGATGATTGTTAGCCTCATTTGAAATTAATTGCTTCATCAATTGAGAGTCAGCTTCTATATCCAGTTTGGATAAAAAATGCCTGGGAGCATTAAAAATGAAGTACTAGGGTTGGCCCTCTTGATGTGAATGTGATGGCTGAGTCTTAACTTCTTCTTTTTTTTTTTCTTTTTTTTTTTCTTTTTTTTGTATAATTTTCAAAGAACGCTGCATCAGCTCTGTGAAAAATTTCTTTGCTACTGATTGTTGGAGGGGCTCAATACACAATAAGGCAGCTCTTTTCATGATTTTTATTTGTGTTGTACTATTATTATATTGTATTATATGAATGTGAGCAAGGATCTTCTATCTTCAAATAATTCTATTTTCTGTCCTAATTCGGTCACAATCATTGAATATGTTTTGAGATTTTCATATATTAAAATTTTCATATGATCTATTAATTGTAAGTTGAGTGAATTGAGACAAAGAAATAGAGTTATTTAAGAACAAAATATCCTTGCACTATAAATGTGTGTATATGTATGTTATATGTCCTTGTCTAATAAGTGGTCTTGTGGTTGGAATTTGTGCTTGTGCAGATTTTTGAGAGGAGAAGATGGCTAAGCACCAAAGTTGTTTTTAGAGCTGGATTTTTTCTTATATTTTTTATTTGCATATGTGAGATGGGGTTTTTGTGGTGGAGATTGATGGAGGGATTTGGGAAATTTTTGTAATAGGCAAGAAATTGCTGATAGAGGGAAAAAAAAATGGAGGGATTGCAAATCTATTAGAAAGAAGTGAAAATAGTTAAAAAATATAAAGGTTCAAGTACAGAACTTGCTCTACTTGCACTAGAGCACAGATCCACTTGCATCTTTATATTTTTATAATTATTTTTACTTATTTTCACTTATTTACAATTTTACCCAAAAAAGCAAAAAAAAAAAAAAAATTGGAGCGCATGAAAGTAAGAATGACTTTCACAAAGTTACAAGAAGGATGTAAGAATGAATGTTTGTCATTTTGAAATGGTGAAAAAGCTGAGGAAGGGGTCTTGGCCCTTTTTACAAAAATTGCCATGTGGTTATTTGTCTTTTTTCCTTGTCCAGAATGATGCTTCTTTGTTTTCTTCCCAAATTTTATGCTTTTTTGAGGAAGTAGTACTAGTCTAGTCTCTCTGTGTTTATTTGTGTGCCTCTCTGTTTTCTCAAGATTCACAGTGACAATTGCATAACATTCACTGAAGGTCTAAAATTACAACAATTTGAGACTATCTTCAAAGGCCTTGTCAGTGGATTGTCTTGAAATTAATGCATCTACTGAGAATAGCATGCATGCTGCTCATGAAAGAGGGCTTTTTTTTTTGAAAGTGTCACTTTTGCTTTCCAGCCAAGTGAAATATTATTATCTTTTTTCTTTTGGGTATATCTGAGTTATGACAAAACTTAAACCCTTTCTAGGGAGGTTTAGGGCTTTCAAAATACTTGTGAAAAGAAATAAATAAAAAAATCAAAATTATTAAATGTATTTGTTTTGTTTTATCAATGCCAACTCATATTTGCTATACATGTGCTATTTGTTACGATTGTGGTGTCGGCTACACAATCTCAGTCAGGAATGGCATTGATTTTCCAAACTGTTATTGATCTCATCTTTGGCTGTTTCTATGCATCAATACTATCCTCATAGGCCTCTTGCTTGACTTCATCACTTTATGGTGGGGTCATTCGGGAACATGAATAAAATGTCAAAAATTAACTTTTAATTTATTTTGAATCATATTATCTCTTACATAAAGTTAAAAAAGTTTAAAAAATTAAAAATTGTTTAAAAAGTTAAAAAATTAATTTTTAATTATCTTTTCAAAACATATCACTGATTAGGTAAAGGGGTGTGAGCATTATTGGTAGAGTGATAAGATAAGTTTGAAGTGTTGTGCCCATCATTTTGTTTTAATTGGATCACTTTATGTTGATTTGGACCTGGATTTTTAAAAAGAAAAGAAAAGAAAACAGAAAGGAAAATATTTAAAAAAGGAATGAAGGAAAAAAAAAAAAGAAAAAGTAAGAGAGGTTTTTACTAGTTTTTGTTACATGAGGAAAATGTGAAAATTTGTAGGCATTTGTCAAAAAATAAAAACATACAAATTGTTTTGGTTGCTCATAAAACATAAATATATTAGTAATTTTGAAACATGATGTGGAATAGATAGTGTTGACAATTTTCGTATGACAAGTTTTTTTAATTTTGAGTTTTGCTTCTTTTTTTTTTTTAAAGAAGTCAAAAACCCACAAAAGCTCTCTTTAAAGTAAAGAAAATAATGAATATTAATACGAAAAAGCCAAAAATAACATCTGATTTCGAAAGCTGTTCCTAAAATGTTTTGACTTTCAATGAAACAAACTAATTAAAGCCTAAATCCTATATTTGCTTTTGTATTTGTTTGTTTCAACATTCGATTTTCGAAACATCTAATGACATGAGATCATGCAATCATCATATTTGTATCTTCCAACTTAATTATTTGTTAATTTTTATTTAAATATGAACAAGGTCAAAATAATATATATATATATATATATATTCAAAAAGGTTGACGTGACGTTTGGTAGAATTTTTTAAATATGATTTGAGAATAAAATTGTATTTTGAATTTGTAAATTTTAAAATTATAATTTGAGTAGAGAAAATTTATTTGATAAATGAGTTTTGAAATTTTTTTTGAATTGAGTGAAATTTTTTTGATATGACATATGATATTTGATACAAAAACTTACAATTCATAACCAAATACACAATTCAAAATTTTATTCAAAACTCATAATTTTTTTTTTAAAAATTCTAAATTTTTCTTATTTAAAATATTAAAAATAATAGCTAGCAATTGTAAAAAAAAAAAAAATGCACTGTTCCGATCAACCGGCCAGATGTCTGAGAGGACGGCCGATTAACTTAAATTTTTCCGTCTTAGACAATTTTCAAAAGTGAGTATAGAATTAATTTTTAAAAACTATAAACAAACGTCACATGCAAGCCAAAAGGTAAAACTAAAATTCTAAAACTCTACCAACCATATTGTTGATTTTGGTTTCTTCATGCGTCTTTGGGCTTTCGGTTGATTTATGTTACTTTCAACAAAATATTTGAGAAATAATAATGGCACACAACAAAATGTATGTTAAATTTTGATACTACACACTTTCTTAAAATAAAATGGGTTTATATCCAAAATTTAATTTTTTAAATTTAATTTCTTTTAAGAAATTTAATTTTTTCTGATAATACAATTACTATACTTCAAAATTATTAACTTTTCAAAAATACCCTTTGGTGGTACATTTTTTGAAAATATTAATTGTCGTAATTATATTTTTTGTGTTGATGATTTAAAAGAAAGTAAAATAAAAAATTCATGTTATTTTAATTCTTAATTAATAACTTTTAAAAAAAGACTAATATTGTAAAACAATAAAAAAATAGAATAAAAGATTAATATTTTGAGACAGAGAGAGTATGACTATATTTAATTTTATTTATAATTAATAATTATATAAATAAAAAAATCATTATCATCTCTTTTAAATTAAAATACATGTTTTATCTTATTCATTATTATCTCTATTATTTTTTGATTGTTTAACTCTTACTAAAGAAATTATATCAAATTCAAAGGGTTCTATTGTATTTTTATTAAACTTGAGGGATGATAGTGTAAATTACAATTTACTTTGAAAGATGCTCAAGTTTGACAAAATGCATGTGATATGATACTGAGCAATCAACCAGAATGAACCCCAAAAAAGCTTTTCCATCCAATACATGTTTGCCATGTGTCAAATACATACTGATTCGTGTCGTTGATTCACACACGGAACTAGATATACAGTTCACGCGGAAAATGCTTCCGTGCTTCACAGTTGTATTCCTTATCTGGATCAGCCTATCCATGATTGGTCAACCGACATGCCATTTTTTTGACAGAATCAGATGTGGTTCCCGTTTTCCAGCTCTCATCGTCTAATTAATTTTGACTTCTTCAGTTTTTTTATTTTTATTTTTCTTCTTTGTTTTTTTTGTTTTTTCCCCCCTCAACTTTTACTTTTTTTAAAATAAATAAAATTACTAATAATGGTGCTTTTGCATTAAACGGATGTTTCTATTTATAGTATTTTTTATTCTTTTATATCAATTTAAGATTTTAAAATTTTTATTTTACAACACTACATTCGATTATTATTTTATACCTAGGGTTGTTTGAGGAAGTTAGTAAAAAATTGACTTTTGACTTTTTACTTAACTTTTTGACTTTTTTGAAAGTGATTTGAGAAGTTGGTAAAAAGCTCGCTTTTTACTTTTTAGTTTAATATTTATTTATGGTGTCAAATCAAATTAAAATGACCAAAATACCCTTATCCAACATAAGAGATTTATTTTTTTATTTTTTTTCATAGACCCTAATTTGTAATTTTACGACTGCATTTTTGGCACTTGCCAAATAGCTTTTCTAGTTTTTTTGGCAGCCACGTTTTTAGATATTTTGTCAAAAAACGTGACTTTTTAACATGTTCCCAAAATGGCACCTATACTAATCTTTAACATTTTCCTTGTCTCTGTACTCATTGTCTTCCTCTCTCCTTCCATCTCTATATTCTATCTTATCATTAATAAAGGAGGACGACAATAGGATTGTGAAAGAGAGAATGACACTGGAAGGCAACATATCTAAGATTTTAGAAAATGCGGTGGCAAATCTAGGGGAGTGTGGGAAAGGAATGGCTGAGCATTGTGACAATAGGGATGGTGAGGGGTAGGGGCTTCAAGAGAAGGCCGGAGAGAGTTGGGAACAGGGAAATCAAAAAGAAAATGGGTTTGCTTTGAGGGAGACCCAATCCTCCAATATCACACAAGTAGGGAATAAAATTCTGATGCTTATTTCCAACTGAGATCAGTATAATAAATAGGAATAAAGCGAACCACTCTGCTAAAGTTCAGCAGCCAATATCACACTAAAATAGGAACAAACACACTATCTCACTACACTTGGAACAACCCAACAAAATAGGAACAACTTAACCGAAAATCTGATAAACATGAATATGAAATTTAAATTCTCCTAATGTCAAGTAAAGACTAGTTCAACTAATTTATTGCAACTAAATTCCTGCTCTAATGGAAACATAACATTCCTTCCTCCTAGACAACACCCTTGTCCTCAAGGGTAGCTTCAGGAAATCGCAAACGAAGCTCAGCCAAATTTTCCCATGTGGCGTCGGAAGGTGACAATCCTTGCCAATGAACCCAAACTTCTTCTCTATTTTTCTTCTCTCTTTGATCAAGGATGGCTTGAGGCAAAGGGACAATTGTATTACCCTCTTCAAGAATTATAGAAAGAGAATCCAAGGCTGCATTTGGTTAGCTTCTCCAAACATATTTTCACCTCTTGTTTTGAGTTTCTTGTTTGTTTAGAGTTTTTAAAAATTAATTTCACACCCACTTTTGAAAACTCTTTCCAATGTGGAAAAATTTGGGCTAACCGATCGTCGTCTCGAACGTCCGGCCGGTTGACTGAAACAATGCTACTTTTTTTTTTATATACAATTGGCTCATATTATTTTTTATATTTTAAATAAAAAAATTAGAATTTTTAAATTTTTTTTATGATTTTGAATAGAATTTTAAATTGTGTGTTTGGTTATGAGTTGTAAGTTTTGTATCAAATATCATATATCACATCAAAAATTCCAAACTCAATTCAAAATTCTTTTCAAAACTCCTAACCAAACAAATTTTCCACACTCAAATCATAATTCCAAAACTCACAAATTCAAAATACAACTCTATTCTCAAATCATAATTCCAAAACTCTTCCAAACACCACCCAAAGTTTCCACATTCATCCCCACCTTCTTTTTCAGCAAAAAGATATGGAACATCGGATGAAGCCTTCAGTTTTTCTGGTAGTTTGAGCTTGTATGCCACTGGTCCCATTTTATCAAGAATCTCAAACGGTCCATAATATTTGGGTGACAGCTTGAGATTTCTTTGAAGGGCTAAGTACACTTGCCTACATGGTTGCAACTTGAGATATACAAAATCTCCAACATTGAAATTTCTATTAGTTTTGTGAGCATCATAAAACTTCTTCATTCGCTGTTGAGCCTCATTCAATCGGTCTCGTAACTCCTTGATAACTCCAAAACTCATAGAACTTCTTCATTCGCTGTTGTCGTCATAAAAATTTCTATCTCGTAACTCTTGATCCACAGCCTCTACTTGTGAAGTGCCTGGAACATATGATAGAAGTGTGGGTAGAGGTTTGCCAAACACGATCTCATAAGGGGTTCTCTTGGTAGAAGCATGTATGCTGGTATTATAACAGTACTCAGCCCAAGGAATCAAGCGAACCCACTCTTTCGGCCTACAACTTGTGAAACAACGAAGATACATCTCGACTGTTCAATTGACCACTTCGATTTGCCCATCAGTTTGCGGGTGATAAGAAGAACTAAAGTTGAAGTTGGTTCCCTACGAGTTAAAAAGCTCTCTCCAAAAAATGCTAGTGAAAGTGGCATCTCTATCACATACGATGCTTTTAGGGATGACATACAATTTAAAAATTGTTGAAAAAAAACCCTGAGCTATTGAGGCAGCAAAGTGCAGATGAGAGAGAGAAATAAAATGTGCCAATTTGGAAAGCCGATCAACTACTACAAAAATAACACACTTTCCCTTTAAATTAGGAAGACCTTCCACAAAGTCCATTGATATATCTGTCCATACTTGCGTAGGAATTAAAAGTGGTTATAAGAATCCAGCATGCTTGAGATTCTCTCCCTTGTGCCTTTGGCAAGTTTCACAACTCTTGATATACTCTCGCAAAAAATTTCTCATGCCTTGCCAATAAAAAACAGACCTTATTCTTTGCAAAGTCTTGTGATACCCTGCATAAGTACTGGAATGCATCTCCTTAACCATAAAAGAAATCAAAGTAGAATCAGTTGCTAAATAAATCTTATTCTTGAAGTAAAGGATACCTTCTTTGTAGTCCCATGGCCCGATAACTTCTCCTTGTTTACATAGCTTAACTAATCATTGCAAGCTAGGGTGGTTATCGACCTCTTCTTTTATTGACTCTATCCATGTAAAGATTGGCGCCGACAAAGCAAATAATTGGCCTGCCTCGTCTCTACATGAGAGTGTATCAGCCACACAATTCTCATTCCCTTTTTTATATTCAATGGAGAAGTCAAACTCCATCAATTTCACCAACCACTTATCTTGTGCTGTAGTGGTGATCTTTTGTTCCCATAAATGCTTGAGACTACGCTGATCTATTCAAACAACGAACTTCCTTCCCAATAAATATGGCCACCACTTTTGCACTGCAAGAAGTAGTGCCAACATCTCTTTTTCATCGGTAGATAAAAGTAAATTTTTACCTTGCAAAGCACGGCTGAAAAATGCAATAGGTCTCCTGTTTTGCATGAGAACCCCTTCAATACCAGATCCCAATGCATCACATTCAACTATAAACGGATGGTTGAAATCTGGAAGGGCTAACACTGGTGCTCGAGCCATTGCTTTCTTTAGTTCTTCGAAGGATTCTTCTGCCATGGAATTCCATTCAAGCACCCTTTTTTTAACATTTGAGTTAGAGGTCTAACAATCCTGCCGCAGTGTTCAATAAACTTCCTGTAATACCCAATCAATCCAAGGAAATCCCTTAATGCCTTAACCCTTTTTGGCTTAGGCCATTCTTGCATAGCAACAATTTTTCCAGGGTCCGCCATAACACCTTCAGTGGTTATTACATGGCCCAAGTATTTGACTTCCTGTAGAGCAAATGTGCATTTATCTTTTTTCACAAATAACTAGTTAGTCTTCAAAATATTTGAAGTAATATCAAGATGCTCTATATGCTCATCTCATGATTTACTGTAAATTAGAATTTCATCAAAAAATACAAGGATGAATTTACGGAGGTGGATCTTGAATATCTCATTCATCAAGGATTGAAAGGTAGAGGGGGTGTTGGCAAAGCCCGAAGGGCATTACGAGGAACTCATAATGTCCTTAATGTGTTCGAAATACTGTCTTAGTGATGTCTTCAGGACACACCCTTATTTGGTGGTAACCAGATTGTAGATCCAACTGGGTAAAAAAAATTGCTCCATGGAGTTCATCTAACAATTCATCGATGATTGGTATAGGGAATTTATCTTTAATGGTAATCTGGTACAAGCCTTTGTAATCAACACAGAGCCTCCAAGACCCATCATGTTTCTTTACTAACAATACTGGGAAAGAGTAAGGACTTTGACTCAGTCGGATCACCCTAGAGTATAGCATATTAGCCACCAATTTTTCAATCTCATTTTTTTTTATAATGAAGGTATCTGTATGGTCTCATGCTAATTGCTTCACTTCTTTCTTCTAGGAAATTTTGTGATCATGGGTCCTAGGAGGAGGCAATCCATAGGGCTCCTTGAACACATCTTGATAAAAGCTTAAAATTTGCTACAGCTTTAGTGTATTTAATTCCAAAGCCAAGTGTGTTGAGAGATTACCTTGCGTGGTCTACACTAAGAGAGAACATGTCACGACCCTAACCCGCCCCGAAAAGTATTGGGCATGACTCAATCAGAAACAGACACTTACTCTGCTCTATAAAACATTCGGGGCCTGAACGGAAGCAATAATATAATAGAGACAACATGCAGATACATCCATTGAGCTACTACAACATGCCAGGACCAAGACTCAAATTAAACGTATAGTGAACTTGCATCTGAGATTACTCACACTTACAAATTCAGCCCAGGGATTGGGCTTTTAACAAAATATTAGATACATCGACTTGAGTCAGCGAACATTAGTACAAAAGACCAAATCTAACAAAACTGCACTAGCATGCAAAAGGGCTTCTCCAAGTGCCTGGTTGTCCTTAGGCTGGCAAAACTAGATGATAAAGAGGCTAGGACTGACCACCTAGTTGATTTCCTACAAGATCAGACAAAATAACAGAGTGAGACAAGCTCAATGAGTAATAATGCTTAGGCAGTTAAATAGCTAGTTTTAATCACAATGTATAACAGTGCATTCACAGGAAAAGAAAATGAAATCCGACAATGAGTCTGAGATTATTTTGTTTTCAGAACGGCCGTTGGCCTAGTATTACAGTTATAACAGAACGGTCTATTGGCCCAGAATTAGCAGAATGGCCTTTCGGCCCAGGACAGCCTTTCGGCTCAGGACAGCCTTGCGGCTCAGGACAGCCTTACGGCCCAGGACAGCCTTGCGGCTCAGGACGTATAAATATATACGTATATCTTTTCAACATTCCTTTTCATTGTGGTTCAAATCAATATACATGTTAATGTCGCAACTAACGGAAAACAAAATATTATTAACAGACATTAACGGTAAATAACCGTATGTTCAATGTACTATTACTCACAGTGTTGTGTAGGCGTGCTAGTTTCCTCTGGAATGTGCCCTGCACCCAATCATAACTTGTAAATTAGTTTTCTTTCTTCTTAAATCATAGGAACCATTCTCTGAGTCATCATACTTCACATGAATTTATAATCATTTAAATATCATCAGAAAAATATTCTAAAAAGACCAGAGAGCCCAGCACGCAAAACTGAACAAACACGATTTTTTTCCTGAAAATAAGTCCCCCGCTTGAGCGCCCCTTTGGCCGCTCGAGCGGACTGCATAATTTTACCAAAAATACTGAGAGATCGATTTTTGCGCTCGAGCGGGAGTTCCTCCGCTCGAGCGGACAGGGTAATTTCGAAAAAATTGCTGAGAAGGTAATTTCCCCGCTCGAGCGGCCATGGCCTCCACTCGAGCGACTGTGGCTCTGGTTCGAGCAGCCTGATTTCAAATAAAAGTCCATCTTTGACAATACAAATCAAGCCTCAAAATGAATAGATTTATCATCAAATTAAAGTGCCAAATCTCTTAATAAATCAATCACAATACACCTTAAACTGCTAATCATTAAATCCATAATCAAACTAACCATGATCTTTTCAAATTTCCCATGTTTTTGGGTTTACACATATATATATATATATATATACACATAGAGCTACTCAAGCTTCTAATTCCAACCCATAGTTGAATATTCTCATGAAATAACAATAGATTTTCTTCCACAGCTCCATTTTATTTATCAACACAAATCATCACATAAGCTCTTCATCTACCATAACTTGTCAAAACAAAGAAGAAATTCCCAACCAATATCAAGAGAGAGAGACTAGATCATAAAATTTTCCATACCTTGAGTTTAATTTAGCAATCTACACCCAATTCCCCAAATTCTTCACTTGGAGGATTTTTCTTCAACACTCACATTTTTTTCTCTCTTCTTTGTTGCCCACAAAAGATGATGAGTCTAAAAAATATCTCAACATTGATATATATATATCTATTTGTTAATATCATAGGAGAATAAGACGAAATTCAATCATTTAAGCATCCTAAATTGAAATTTCACAGAAAATCCCATTAGAGCTTAAAAATCATGCAGATTTCAAATATCAAATCAATTTCTGAGAATTAAGTCTCTAAGGCGTCCAATTTCAGATTTAAATATTTCAAGTGTATCAGATAATGTTCTTAATCAACAGATATGAATCTATTTTTCTAAATTTCACTGAATTCGATGTACTTTCACAGAATTTCATAATATGCATTCAAAAACACAGAATAGAAGACTGAAAAGATACCAGAATCATGTACGAGGGTCGGGTTATTACAGAATAAATCTGCAACAGAGCTCCTATCTTCTTTTTTCTGAATTCCTTGGTGATTTCCTTCTCACTCACGACCTTGTTTTTTGGAGCAGCTAAGCCAGTAAACACCACCTCTTTTCTCTCATGACAAAACTTCATTTGCAACTTAGAGAAATCCCAAATAATAGGTCCTAACGTACTCAACCATTGGGCACCAAGAACAGCATCACACCCTTCTAATAGAAGCAAGAAGTAATCTGCTGTAATACGAACTCCTTGCAAATTGTGCAAATTCCCTTACAACGGCCACAATTGCTAATCTTTTCTCCGTTAGCAACGACAACTTCAAATCTTCCCGCCGAGTTAGGTGAAACACCAAGCTTACAGGCAACCTTACTATTCAAAAAATTATGAGTACTTCCTGAATCAATCAAAAGTATTATTTGATGTTGGCCAATCCAACCTCGCACCTTCATGGTTTGTGGAGCTCGTGCACCATAGATGGCATGAAGCAAAATTCCTGGAGTTTCTTCATTTTTCTTAAGTTATATCACCTCTATGTCTACATTATCGTCCTCCTCATCTGACCAACTCCCTTCAATGAGAAATAATTTTTTACACCGATGTCCTGGGTTGAACTTTTCATTACAATTGAAACATAAACCTTTACTTATTTTGTCATGGAGTTTAGCGGGACTAAGTCTTTTGATAGGCAAGGGACTTGAGTTAAGAATTGAAAAACGATTAGGAATTGTTTTGTGCGCCTCTGGTTGAACAGTCCGACAATTGGAGTACCAACGCACCTCATATAGCCTTCTTGCTAATCCAATGGCAGCAGAGAGTGTAGCAGGTCAACTAGCTTGGACATCAGCCTTGATACTTTCCTTCAGCCTGCTTATGAAACAACCAACCTGATGCGATGGTGTCAACCTCCTTACTTGAACTAGCAACTTCTCAAACTGGGTTTGGTGTTCTCTTATCGAACCAGTTTGTTATAACTTTGTTAAATCACCAAAACGGTCTTGAAACTGGGTAGGCCCATATCTACTAAATAGACCTTGTTTAAAGTATTCCCACAAAATAATCGAAGTCTCTTCCTTCAATAATTAAACAAAAGTTGGGCGCCATCTTCAAGGTTGAAGGATGCTAGTGGCACTCTATCAGCTTCAAGCGTTTGATGAAAATCAAAAAATTGTTCAACTCAGCAAACCCAACTCGTCGGATCCTCGATTCCATTGAAGCGTGAAAAATCAAGCTTTACCGTCTTGGGCAAATATTGAGAGGCAGAGTTGCTACATACTTCGCGATTAGTTCCTCCACTTCCAAGGGTTCGTCCTCTAACACTTTGATTTAGGTTGTGAGAACTTTCTCCAGGGTCACAAACTTGGTTGGTTGTGATGTGGTCTAACCTGGTATTCATGGCTTCAAACATCTCTTGCATCTCTTTCATCATTCTTTCCTGCCCAGTTGCTAAAGAGTTGGTATCAGTCTCCAATTGCTGCAACCGTTGCTCCTCTATGCTTGGCTCTGATACCAAGTTGTTATGTGCGACTGTAGCAAAGCTGGTATTCTTGTTTTTCTATTTACCTATTTTTGCTAGAAAGGAAAGACAAGAAAAACAGAGTTGCTGGGAGAGAGTTGGGAACCGAAAAATCAAAAAGAAAATGGGTTTACTTTGATGGAAACCCAATCCTCCAATATCACACAAGTGTGGAATAAAATTCTGGATGCTTATTTCCAATTGAGATCAGTACAATAAATATGAATAAAGTGAACCACTCTGCTAAAGTTCAACGGCCAATATCATACTAAAATAGGAACAAACCCACTATCTCACTACACTTGGAACAACCCAACAAAATAGGAACAACCTAATAGAAAATCTGATAAACATGAATATGAAATTTAAGTAGCATTTGGTAGAGTTTTAAAATTATGATTTGAGAAAAAAATTGTATTGTGAGTTTGTGAGTTTTGAAATTATGATTTGAGTGTGAAAAATTTATTTGGTTATGAGTTTTGAATTGAGTTTAAAATTTTTTATATGACATGATATTTGATTAAAAAATTTACAATTCATAACCAAATACACGACCTAAAATTCTATTCAAAACTCATAAAAAATTTAAAAAAAAATCTGAAAATATTTTTTATTTAAAATATAAAAATAACAAGTGCCAAAAAATAAAAATAAAACACAAACACAAACACTACTCCGGTCAACTGGCCAATCAACCGGCCAGACGTCCGGAAGAATGATTGGATAGACGTGTTTTCAACAACAGGTGTGGAATCAATTTTTCAAAGCTCTCACCAAATACCACACTCAAACCAATGGGTGGAACTAGGATTCCAAAGATCCACCAAACAAAGCCTTAAATTCTCCTAATATCAAGTAAAAACTTATTCAACTAATTTATTGCAACTAAATTCCTGCTCCAATGGAAACATAACAGAGAGGAGAAGGTAGTGGTGTGCGTTGAGTTGTGAAAAATAATCTCCACTCATCCCTCTCACTTCATCTCTTTATTGTTCTCTCTTTCAATTCCTCACTCATATTGCTGACATGAATCACGAATCGCTTCCTTTTTTTATCATTTGAAATCAAGAACTGACTATCAAAAATTAAATCATTTGAAAATCAAGAATTGACCATCAAAAATTAGTGGTGAATGGGTGACGGGGAATTTTGTTGACATGAGAGGTTGGGGAAGGAGTGGGGATGGCAAATGAGCTGACTCAAGACGAGGAAGAGGCTGGGATGGGGACTAAGCCGAACGTTTCACCCAGCTTGATATTTGATGAAACATTGATAATTACATAATTGCATCACATTTTAAAAAAATTAATAAATCTGAAGTATAATTTTAATAATAAATTATTTATTTTTTTAAGACAGATGTAATATAATGAGTGGCTATTGATGTGATTTTTTAAAAGAAAGATCTTGTTCAATGTGCTCTAATCAAGACAAACAAATTAGATCACCCGAATAAGTCCAAAGTGGGCCCATCAAACCTCAACATCACCTTAACCATCAAATAGAAGCATGCCAACCAACAAGAGAATAGAGGGTGAACCCCAAGTATGCTATCTTACAACCAGGATGTGCTACCCGTTGTCTGATAATTTTCAAAAATAGATAGATAATTTAAAAATAATAATAATAATAATGGAGGACTAATTGTAATTTCTCATTGTTTTTCTTTCCCTTGATAATCCAATATCCAAGCATAGCATAATAGACTCCAAAAACTCATGAGTTTCCTAGGCTAGCTTACACTAAAATGATTTTTTAAGAATTGAAAGCAACACATTGGACATCTAAGAGCAGCCACACAAAAAAATGTCCTGCGAGGACGGACTTCCATTGGGGGTTCCTTACTAGTGCGCCCTGTATAGCCTGTATCAGAGCCGGAGTGTAGTGATAAATGAACAAGGATTAGCTAGGGTGTCTAGGGATGGCAATTTGAATCTGGCCCGACGGGGACCCGACCCCCTAACCCCGAATTGAATGGTTTTTTCCCGAAAAATACCCCCCGACGGACCAGGGATGGTGTTTAAAAATAAATCCCCAATGATGTTCCGGCCGAGGACGGGGATACATTTTCCAACCCTGGCCCCGGCCTCAGCTCTGTCCCCGTCCCGTTCAGCCCCCTGATTCTGTTTATATATGTATAAATATATATATGTGTGTTGTGTGTTTATATATATGTGTGTGTGTGTGTGTGTGTGTGTGGCGTGTGTGTAGGGTTTGGTTGAGTTGGCATAACAAACATAACACAGACGCATCATCTGGTCCCTCTCTCTCTCTCTAACATACAACCGCAGCAGCGCAGCTCCCTCACCATCACCGCCGGCTCTTTCTCTCGTTCTCACCGGCAGCTCCCTCACCACCGGCTTCTTCTCTCGTTCTCACCGCCGACTTATCTCCCTCTCACGGTATCTCCGTCTCTCTCTGTTTCTCACGGATCTCCTTCTCTCTTTCTGTCTCTCACGGATCTCCTCTCTCTCTTTCTCTCTCTTTCTTTCTCTTGTTTTTTGCTTTTGTTCTTCAGATCTGGAAAATGGTGGAGATGAAGATGAAGATGTTGATGCAGATCTGTTGGTGATGAAAATAATGAAAATGTTTTTTGATCTGTTAGATCTGTTAGGGCTCAGATGTTTGATTTGTTAGATGTTTTTTGAGTTTAGATCTGTTGATGTTGTTGTTGATTGTTGATGATGATGAATTCGTTTTCTGGAGCTTTTTTTTTTTTTTTTTTTTTTTTGGCCGGGGATTTTCGGGGTCGGGGAAACCCGATCCCCGTTACAGAGCGGGGGTGGAGGTGGGGGCGGTAGTGGGTTCCCCATCGAGAATTGAGGTCGGGAACGGAGGGAGTTTCCACCATCGGGGATCGGGAACGAGGAGGGTGATCCTTGGCCCCGCCCCGCCCACCCCGTTGCCATTCCTAAGGGTGTCCCCCAAGCGACGCACCACATTGATGTCCAGGTGTGGTTAGAGTAGGCAAGTTTTCCACACTTCCATAGATGACAGCGGGTAAGGAAACTAATCCAAGAGAGTAGGATAAACTCAGAAACTTGAAACTAGTAGGTGCTATGATTAGAATGATAACTAACATTATTTGTTTAAAAAAAAAAACTAATGGATGGGGGGAAAATTCAGGGAAATTAAAAGAACATGATATGAACTTTGTTAGCTGGAAAAGATAAACATAAGAATGGGAGTACAGAAAATTGTAGGTAAAATTTTAAAAGTAGATGTGATGAGGAAGGTTAAAGAAAAAATCAAAGCCTAAATAGTACACATAATGTGTGTTTGGGAGAAAAATATTAGATACACATCTAATCTTTGGCATAATGCACAAAGTAGCTACTCCGAGACTTGAACTCATAACCTCAAGATTGTTAGACTAAGATTTTATCATTAGGGTAAACTATCAATAGGTCCTAATAGTTGGACTTAATTCCCATAAAGTCCTATTGAAAATAAGTCTTGGTAAAATTATAGCTAAAAATAATTTTTTTGTGACAATTTTTTATATATATTGCTAAAAATTGAAAATTAGTGACTTTTTTTTGTCATGATTTTTATAAATTGTCGCTAAAACTTACAATTAGGCCTCGTTTGGGAACATGCTAATTTAGTAATTTTTTGGCTAATTGGCTAAAAAGGTAGGTAAAAAAAACTTGTATGTTTGGGATGACTTTTTGGCTAATTATGAAAAGCTGTGCAAAAAGTAGAGAGAAAAGAGAATCTTTGACTTTTGGTATGTGTTGTTGGCTTTTTGACTAAAAATGTAACTTTTTGGCTAATTGGCTAATTTAGCCACTCCCCAAACGGGGCCTTAGTGACTTTTTTTATGATAAATTTTTCATATAAGACCTATCAAACAATAAGTCCACTTATTAAGACTTACACGAAAGTACCCCTTATCATTAAACCAATGGTCACCCCTATAGAGGTTGAAAGAAAATGAGATAAAATAATATTAGTAAAATTAGTGTTAGAAGAAGAGAGTCTAATATAACTAGGAGGTACTTCCGTGTAGGTCATAATAGGTCCAATAGGTCCTATGATAATTAATGACGTTTTTCATTAAACACTACTAAAAAACGTCACTAATGGTTAATTTTCAGTGATGGTTTGAAAATTTTATCACAAAAAATATCACTAACTATAAGTTTTAGCGACAATTTAAAAAAAGTGTTACAAAAAAACGTCATTAATTTTCAACTTTTAACAACAGTTTAAAAAATTCATCACAAAAAAAAGTCATTAATTGTAAGTTGTAACGATAATTAATAAAAACCGTGACCAAAAGAAAAAATGTCACTAATTGTTATTTTTTAGCAATATATGCAAAAAATGTTACAAAAAAATATTTTTAGTGATGATTTTATTAAGACTTATTTTCAATAGGACTTGATAGGAATTAAGTATAACTATTAAGACCTATTGGTAGTTTACCCTATAACTAGTGCAAAAAAAATGTTACAAAAAAATATTTTAGTGATGATTTTATTAAGACTTATTTTCAATAATAGGAATAGTTTGGGATGTTCTAAAAAAGTGCACTTTTTGATTTATTGGCTTATATGAGACCATCTCCAACGCTGTATCAGAGTTGGTATCAAATTTAAATTTTGATGAAAAAGGCACTATTCACTTCTCCAACAGTTCATCAGAATTGATATCAAATTAATAATTCATCAAACAATTCATCAGATCGAGGACGAAGTAATGCATTCACCAAAACACTGTTGCGGACCGTTGGAGGGGGACCCGGGTCGACCAATCGGTTGCCCACCCGGTTGACCAACCAGTCGCCCGGTAAAAGATTCAAACAGTTCAGGCAAAACAGTTCAAATCGGTTAAAAAAAAAAAAAAAATTTTTTTGCCTAACCGGTCAACCGGCCGGTCGACCACCCGGTCATCCCAGAAAAAGTTCAGAAAGTTCAAAAAAAAAGTTCAGACAATTCAAAAAAAAAAAAAAAATTTCCACTAACCGGTCGACCGGCCGGTTGACCACCCGGTTGTCCCGGATGAAAATTTGATGAAAATGAAGGGTTGGAGCGCTCAGTATCAGATTTGGTGAAAAGTCATTTTTTCGACTCAGATTTGGTGAAAAAAGAAGTAAAGCGTTGGAGATGCTCTGAGTTGGGTTTGAGTTAGGTTTGATGTGATATGTTAGAGAAGTGATGTGATTTAAATAAGATGATGTGACTTAAATAAGATAGTGACTTTTTCACTTTTTATATTATTTAGGTCATGCCAAACTACATATTGGAAGTTTACCCTATAATTAGTGCTTATGTACCTCAAATAGAATTAAAAGAATCTATTAGATGATAATTTTGGAATCATTTGGATGGATTGGTACCAGGAATACTATGCGGACGGTGAGTTTTATATGTGATCTTAAATGAATCTATCAAACTACAATTTTGGGATAATTTGAAAGGATTAGTACCAGGAATACAAAGCGGAAAGAGAGTTTTATAAGCAGTAATGACTATGAAGGAAGATACAGTTGGGAATATGAAAGAGTAATTTGGAGTTGAAGGGAGAAACGATGAAACTAACAATATCCTAGAATTTGTAATGGCATATGATTCTAGAATGTCAAGGACATGCATCCGGAAGTTGGATGAACATATAATAACATTCAAAAGTACAGCAAATATTAATCAAATATTTTTTCCTTACTAGGGGAATTCATTAAGAAACATGTCAGCATTATAAACTAATATAGTAGGATAGAGTTTCACCATACAACATAGGTTTCCAGATAGATATGTGGAGAGTTTTGGAAAAGATGGATATAACAATGTAATTAAAGATATGTAATATAGAGTTGTGGCTAGTGTAAGAATAGTAGATAGAAACAAGTGAATTTCCAATGACAGGTTTCCATCATAGATTAACATAAAGTCCTTAACCTTTTTGCATTAGTTATGAACTAGCTTCTTACCGTGCTATGCATGGAATAATTATAATTATTTATATTTGTTTTAGATTTTTTTTAATATATAAATTATATTTTTTAAGATTTTTTATAAAGATAATTTAACGATCTTATCACTAACCATAGTATATGAGAGAAGTTGAAAAAAATACTGTAGTAACTATACACTATAATTATTTGTATGAGAGAATTTTAAATGCTGATTAGGGGATTTTGACGAAATCAATAAATGTAGATATGTAGAAAGACATGTGAATTAAAAAAAGTTAATAAATGCTGATCAAGAGATTTTGATCAAATCAATAAATGCTGAATTTTATTTTTTATTTTAACAAAAAATTTAAAAATTTCAGATTGAGAACAGGAAAGAAATCAAAAAAAATCAAAGATATTTATATTTACTATATCTAAAAAAATCAAAGATATTTTTAAAAAATCAAAGATATTTATATCTATTTTAAAGAAATCAACATTTTTAATATATAGTAAGTATTGATAGATAGATAGATAGATAGATAGATATAGATATTTATATTTGTTAAAAATAAAAATAAAAAGTTAAAAACGATGTGTATATAACAGAAGTCAAGAAGACTTTGGAAAATTTAATAAATGCTGAGCTAAAATAAAAATTTTAATTAATGGAAACTATAATTTAATGGGTCAAGACATATATATATATATATATATATTACATGTGGAATACACACAGACATCATAATACCGTGCTATACACGGGATAATTATAAATATTTATATTTGTTTTAGATTTTTTTTAATATATAAATTATGTTTTTTAAGATTTTTTATAAAAATAATTTAACAACCTTATCACTAACCATAGTATATGGGAGAAGTTGAAAAAGGTACTGCAGTAACTATACACGGATTGTATCTATAATTATTTGTATGAGGGAATTTTAAATGGTGATTAGAAAATTTTGATCAAATCAATAAATGCAGATATGTTGAAAAACATGTGGATTGAAAAAAGTTAATAAATGCTGATTAGGAGATTTTGACCAAATCAATTAATGCTGAGCTTTTTATTTATTTTTAATAAAAAATTTAGAAAATTTATATTGAGAACAGGAAAGAAATAAAAAAAAATCAAAGATATTTATATTTACTATATCTAAAAAAATCAAAGATATTTAAAAGATATTTATATTTAAAAGATATTTAAAAAAATCAAAGATATTTAAAAGAAATCAATATTTAATTTTTAAATGCCTTCTTTTTTTTCTTTAATATTTTGATAATAATCATATGTGTTAGACTTTTTAAGGAATTAAATGTCTTTTTTTTATTATATTATATTAAAGTTTAATATTTTGATAATAATCATATGTGTTGGACTTTTCAAGAAATTTTTTTTATATTTGTTCTTAATGCATTAAAGTGTTATTATGAAGAATAATAATCATATATGTTGGGACTTTTCAAGAAATTCATATGTGTTGGATTTCACAAATTTTTTTTTTTTTATGTTTGTTCTTAATGCATTAAAGTGTTATTATGAGGGTAAAATTTGGAGATTAGGAAAAGTAAATAAATGCTAAAGTTTTTTTTTTTTAAATCAAAAAATTAGAAAATTTAGATTGGGAGATTAGAACTCTCACAAGACTGGAGTTAAAAACTCCCTTTTGCTTAATATATAACTAGCCTATCACCCGTGCTATGCACGGAAAAATTATAGATATTTATATTTGTTTTAGATTTTTTTTAATATATAAATTATGATTTTTAAGATTTTTTTCTTATCACTAACCATAGTGTATGGGAGAAGTTGAAAAGGGTACTCAGTAACTATACACGAATTGTATCTATAATTATTTGTATAAGGAGATTTTAAATGCCGATCAGGAGATTTTGACCAAATCAATAATTACAGGCATGTGGAAAGATATGTGGATTGAAAAAAGTTAATAAATGCTAATTAAGGGATTTTGACCAAATCAATAAATGCTGAGTTTTTTTTTTTAAATAAAAAAGTTAAAAAATTCAGATTAGGATATTGAAACTTCAATAGGCCTTGGGGGTTAAAGACCCCCTTTTGCTTAGTATATAGTATAGATATAGATATAGATATAGATATAGATATAGATAGATAGATAGATATATCTTTTTCTTTTTATTTTTATTTTTGTGTGGTTTATATTCGGGTATTTTTTTTTTTCAATTTATTTAAGATGGAGTTGTGGGTATCTTTTTCTTTAAAATTTAATTTATCCGTGGTTTGCATTTGTTTTTAATTATTATTATTTAGGTAAGTTATGATGTGAGTTAGATATGTGAGTTTTTTTAAAGATTTTTTTTTAGTTTTTTAGTTTTTTTTTGTTATGTTATAATATAATATATAAAATATAGGTAGATATCTACAACTTTAATAGAAAATATTATCTGATTTTTTTGGCAAAGAGAAAATGAATGCAAGTTTTAATATTTTTTTTTGAAAATTTGTGAGAGAGATTAGGAGGAAGAGATTATGAAATATTTTTGTTATTAAATAAATAAATCAGTCAATAGTTTTTTTTAATCTATTTTGTAAATTAAAAATCAATAATTTTGGAAAATTGATTAATTTGTCCCATTAAGCAATTTAAAATTTTGATAGATATACATAAAAAAAAGCATAATTATATTATTAAATCAGAATTCAAAATTAGATGTTATATCTTTTTGAGATCTATATCTAAATTCTTATTTTTTTTAAAAAATTTTTGTGTGTAACTATAGTGTATGGAAGAAATTGTAAAGGGTATTGCAATAATTATGAGAGAAGTCAAAAGGGATTGTAGGTTGAGAAAAGTCAATAAATGCTGAGGTTGGGTTGAGAGAAGTCAATAAATGCTGATATTTTTTTTTTTAAAATCAAAAAATTATAAAATTAGGATTAGGAGATTGGAGTTCCTATCTAATTTTTTGGAGAAGAGAAAATGAATGTAAGTTTTAATATTTTTTTTTTTTGAAAATTTGTGAGAGAGATTATAAAATATTTTTGTTATTAAATAAATAAATCAGTTAATAATTTTTTTTAATCTATTTTGTAAATTAAAAATCAATAATTTTAGAAAATTAATTAATTTGTCCCATTAAGTCATTTAAAATTTTGATAGATATACATAAAAAAAAAATACATAATTATATTATTAAATCATAATTCAAATTTAGATGTTATATCTTTTTGAGATCTATAGCTAAATTCTTATCTTTTTTATTTTTTATTTTTGTGTGTAACCATAGTTTATGGGAGAAATTGAAAATGATGTTGCAATAATTATGAGAGAAGTTAAAAGGGATTGTGGGTTGGGAAAAGTCAATAAATGCTGAGGTTGGGTTGGGAGAAGTCAATAAATGCTGAGATTTTTTTTTAAAATCAAAAAATTAGAAAATTAGGATTAGGATTTACTGTTTTAATGGTTTTTCTTTACAATTATTTATAAAAAAAATACGATTGTAGTTAGATAACATAAAAATATTTGTGATTTCATTTGATTTTTTTTTTTTTTTTGATTTGGTTTTTAAAGTACCAATTATTGATAATGATTAGATTATATTTTGAAAAAAAAAATTTTAATTGATTTTTTTAAGTCACTGTGTTTTTGATAAAAAATTATTATGTTTTTTTAACTATCAATTCACTTAATTTGTGATTTGATTTTTAACTCACTGTGTTTTTTGAAAAACAAAATGGATTGTACTCATTAGGGTCACATAATGTACCAATTATTGACGATGATTAGATTGTATTTTTACAAAAAAATAAAAATTGTAATTGATCTTTTTAAATAAATAAATAAATCAGTCAATATTTTTTTAATTTATTTTGTAAATTAAAAATCAATAATTTTGGAAAATTGATTAATTTGTCCCATTAAGTGATTTAAAATTTTGATAATAATTTTGAAAAATTTGATTAATTTGTCCCATTAAGTGATGTAAAATTTTGATAGATATACATAAAAAAATACATAATTATATTATTAAATCATAATTCAAATTTAGATGTTATATCTTTTTGAGATTTATAGCTAAATTCTTATCTTTTTTATTTTTTATTTTTGTGTGTAACCATAGTTTATGGGAGAAATTGAAAATGATGTTGCAATAATTATGAGAGAAGTCAAAAGGGATGGTGGGTTGGGAAAAGTCAATAAATGCTGAGGTTGGGTTGAGAGAAGTCAATAAATGCTGAAGTTTTTTTTTTTTTAAATCAAAAAATTAGAAAATTGGAATTAGGAGATTGGAGCTTCCACAGGCCTTGGGGTTAAAAATCTCCTTTTACTTAATATATAGTATAGATATAGATGAGCTTATTCGTACATTATCCTCAATGCTCTGTTTGGTTGAGAGATTTGGGAAGAGATTTAGAAAGGGAAGAAAAAAGTGTATGAAACTAAATTAAATATAGGCATATTTTATTTACATTTCACCTAACTTTTTTCTTTCTCTTTTTAAATTCCTCAACCAAACAGTGCGCAAGTGTTTGTTAGAAGGAATAGATTTAGTTGACACCTAAATGCCAAAACTATTACTTTGAATATCAAATGTCAAAGATGCTTCAACACTGCAGCTCGAAATTCAAATATAAAGCCTTGTATCAAAATAAAACTCCTAATGAAAGCTAATGGAAAACTAATCAAAACCCTAACTTCAACAAATTCCACCAAACAAATAAATCCCAAAACCCAGAAAAATTATCAAAAACATCCTGTGTGAGAGACTCAGAGAGAGCTTTGCCGCATTATTAGAATATAACTTTGGTTTTAATTTACTGCATTCAATTTTTTAAAAATTGAGTTTTATTTTTTATATTTTCCTATTTTTAGTAAAATTTTTTAAAATTTTAAGTATTTTAAAAAAAAATTTAGATGTACCTTAAATATATCTAAGGGCAAATTACACTAACAACTCCTATAGTTTAAGACTCGTGTCAATTTGGTCTCTCACTTTTCAATTGTGACACATTTAATTCTGAATTTTGAATCTTATTCCAAATAAAAACAATTGAAGATATACTATTGTTTAATTTCAAGGACAAAATCGTCAATTTAACAAAATATAAATTAATTTGACAAAAATAAATGTCAAAAAAATATTTTTAATTTTTAAAAAAATATTTTTATCTACCAATTGATAGAGAGAGAAAGAGCAAAATGAATTAACTCTGTATTAATATGTATTTTACAATGAACCTAATAGGCTCTCTTTATAGAGAGAAGCACCGAAAGCATTTATATTAAATTACATTAAACAACCGACAGAAAGCTAAGCGGAAAGGTGAGTGGGTGTGTGCTTTGTGCTTTACAGTGTAGTGGGTGCTTTACAGTGTAGTGGGATATATAGTACTATTATATATTAATAGCCCCCCTCAAATTCAAGGAGGATAGGTACTAACCAACTTGAGTTTGGAGAGAATAATAAAACAGGAAAAGAATCTGACAAATAAAATAAAAGTGGATAGGAGACACTGTATGGTCGTGTCAGACCGTTTGTTGAAGACACTGTATGGCCGTGTCGAACCGTTGTAGCAGACAATGTTGGGACAGTTTACGGGGTCATGTCGGACCAATGTAGAAGCTAACCGGAATCAATGTCGGGACAGTTTACGGGGTCATGCCGGACCGATGTAGAAGCTGACCGGAATCAATGTCGGGACAGTTTACGGGGTCATGCCGGACCGATGTAGAAGACACTGTGTGGTCGTGTCAGACTGTGGTAGAAGCTTTGGTAGTGCACCAAGGGGGCGACTTAGGGAGTGCGCCATAGGGTGGCTTGGATGGTTCCCATGGTGTATAACCATGCTCACCAGCTTGGGTGGTTCGCATGGTGTGTAATCATGCTCACCATGACATATGTAGAATACCCCCCCTCAAACTCAAATAGGTGTGAAGATAGAAATCTATTTGAGATTGAAACAAAGGGATGGATAAAGTGGAGCTAAACAGCTCAACACAGAGGAAATGGGGTAAAAAAAAAATATTTTTTAGTGTTTTTTTTTTTATTTTTTTATTTTTTTATTTTTGAAAGAGATAAAATAAAGTTATGAAAAATCAAAGGTGATTTCTGAGGTCTGGGTAGTGGGATAATATATATATATATATATAATAAAAGAAAAGAAAGGAAAAATGAGAGGTGGTTGCTGAGGCCGGCATGGTGTGTTGGGATAGTGGAATAAAAATAAATAAATAAAGAAAAATAGGGGATGGTGTAAAATAAAGGTAGGGGTACATGCGGGACAGGCCCACGTGCATGTCATGGGAATGAAAATTCAAAAATAGTAGAGTAGATGATGGGTATCAGCACTATCAAAAGTAGTGGAGACATCATAATGTAATAAAGAATGTGATGATGAGTCCGGATTCTCGGCCGCGTAACCCAGCAGCCGTTCCCAGCAGCCCCCAAAACGACGTCGTTTTGGGGGCTTTTTTGATTTTTTTGAATTTTTTTTTCTTTTCTTCTTCCTCGTTCGAACCAGAGGGGGGAGGGAGAGAGAGAGGGGGAGGGGAGGGGAGGGAGAGAGAGGGGAAGGGAGAAGAAGAGGGACCGCCGGTGGGCCGGACTAGAGGGGGCCATAATCACCGGGGGAGGAGGAGGAGGCTGAAGCGGGCCGGAGGCGGAGGCCACGGCGGTGCACTGCTGCGACGAGCTGGATGGCCTGCGACGGCGAGCTGGACGGCTGGCGAGCTCGATGACCTGCGACGGCGAGCTCGGCCCGAGCAGCCATGGCGGCGAGCTCGCCCTGAGCAGCCATGGCGGCGAGCTCCCCTCCCCTCCCCGTCTGGTTCTGCGAAGAGGAAAAGAAAAAAAAAAATGGAAAAACCCCCCAAAACGACGTCGTTTTGGGGGGCTGCTGGGAACCGCCGCCCAGAAGGGCGGCCGAGGATCCAAATTCTGTGATGATGGGTTGTGTAAGTCTTTGATGGAGGTCACCCACTGCTTGCTCTCATGGACAAGAGGATGTCCGGGGAGTAGAGAAACCACGTGTCCATCTGAGTCCATGCCCAGAAGACGGTCCAAGAGAAGAAGAGAGAGCTGGTTTGATCTGAGGAAATGGCTGTAGATCCGAGGCAGGTGTTGGCTGGTTTCTTGATAAGCACCATGTGTGTAACGCTTGGTAACATGATCAAGCGCGACCATTTCGAAGGCGTGGAAGCTCGCCGGAGTCGGCGAGGAAAGGAGTAAAGGCCAGTAGTGATTGGGTGATGGAGAGAGCTCTTCGCGAACGAGATCGCCGGTGGCGATGTGAGGGACGGCGAGGAAGGAAGATAGGCGGCTAGCGTAAGGTCCTTTTCTGACGGCAAGGCAGCCCAGGAAAACCCACTCTTCAAGCAATTGATGGCTGAGGATGACAAAGGTGAGGCCTTCAACAACATGTGTTGGGTGTATGGTTTGTGCACGGCTGTGATGTGTGTTAGGTGGTGGTAGTGTGAGCTGCGTGCGTATGGGTGGTGAGCTAGGTGTGTCTTAGAGAGAGAAGAGAGTGAATTGGGTTTGGTCTGTGCATGTGGGTGTCTTGCATGGGTCTGCCGAGGGTGTGTTGGGTGTATTGTCTCCTCTCTCATATGTGCTGTGAGAGAGGTGGGTGTATGGGTTTGCCGAGAGAGAGAGATGATGTGTTGCTGCCGTGGTGGTGTGGTGAGGTGTGGATGATGTGTTGCTGCCGTGGTGGTGTGGTGAGGTGTGGTGTGGTGAGTAGCGGAGTCAAGGATGTGTAGAGGTCCGGCGAGCGGCCAAGGCGAGGCTGCCGCCCGCCGGTGAAGCTGAATTACTAGGTTATTAACCTAGCTCTAATACCATGTTAGAAAAATTGATAGAGAGAGAAAGAGCAAAATGAATTAACTCTGTATTAATATGTATTTTACAATGAACCTAATAGGCTCTCTTTATAGAGAGAAGCACTGAAAGCATTTATATTAAATTACATTAAACAACCGACAGAAGGCTAAGCGAAGAGGTGAGTGGGTGTGTGCTTTGTGCTTTACAGTGTAGTGGGTGCTTTACAGTGTAGTGGGATATATAGTACTATTATATATTAACAAGGGGGACGACGTGGATGATGAAGGTGGTTCCGGCAATCCACGCCGCCTTGCCGGTGCTCTTGAGGAGGTGCTTCGTCACGTACGCCGCCTCCGACGCCGCCCGCTTCCCCCTGTACACGATCGGAGACTGCGACACGACACTCGAAACCCTAGATAGAATCCCTTCGCTACCGCTGCTGCTCGATCTACTGAAAGAGAAGCGCTTTCCGCCTTAAGACGCCATGAGAGAGAGAACTGTCGTGGAGATATACTAACAAGATTCCGGTAACTCTTTTGTATAACTACTCCATCGCCACACAAATGAAATGAGGGTATCGAGTCGGCCCAACCCATGAAATTGGTATCCAAGTCTGTCTGTGGTTAAGTTTGATGGGTTTTTTCAGGCCCGGTCCAGTTAAAAACCTTAGGCCCAAGTCACTTTGATTATACGGGTTAGTGGGTCGGCCCGTAATCTAAGCCTAATGGGCCGAAATTCAAGCCTAGCTTCGATTTTTTTATTTTTACTTTTTATTTTTTTATCGAGTTTGCAAATCGAGCAAGTGGGTAGGCCAACAAGCTTCCTCCCCCGGGTCAATAGATTGGGTCGGCCTTCTACCTCTAAGGCCCAAGCCTAACTTAATTTGTCCGGGTATAATTTTACCCAAGTAAAATGGCAACAAGCCTAATTAGTGTAGACACAGACCGCAAAAGACCTAAACAAATCCGAACAACAAAGCAATCCAATTTTTATAGGCTGATGTAACTTAATTTTTTCAATACGGTAGTTTGGTTTTGAATCTAAAAATCATGAATCCAATCAGATTAGTTTGATTATTAGGTTAAGCTATGTCTAAATTGAACTAACTTGAGAATCAAATATAATGGCCCTGTTTGGTAGGGTTTATTTCCAGTTTATTTCAGCTTTTAACTTAATTTAAGCTATTTTAATGTGTTTGGTTCAGCTTAACAATACAGCTTATAGCTTTTTGTAAGTCAAAAATCAACTTATTCTTTGAGTGGAGGAGCAGAAACTTAATTTATAAGTCAAAAATCAGCTTATGTTCATAGTTATAAGTTATAAGCTGTTAAACTATAAGCTATAATCACTTTCTCACAACTCTACCAAACGGAGCCAATATAACTTGATCAACCAAGTGAACTCATCCAACACTAGATCTACTCAGATTCCTATAAAGAAGTAAAACCTCTCTTTACATATTGCAATCAATCAACAAGAGTAAAACCTCCTTTTATATATTGCAAACAAGAAAAAGGCAAGTTAAGAATGTTCTCAATTTCCTGGGATTTGGATGAAATAGTGTTCAGCACCAAATCCCCGTCTGAAATCCCCCTACCAATTCTGGAACTTTTACACACGACCAGAGATGTATTACAGACCCAAGGCACAGCAACAGTAAAAGCAAAACCAGAACGCTTTTCCACAATAACATCCTTGTATGCTCGGCAGACTCTTGAAACATACTTTCCCATCGGCAACATCTCGTGAAGAACTGACGAAACAGAACCATCGAGGCTCAAGATATCAGAATCTGAGTGAAGGTTCACCACAACTGTTCCATGCTCTGGGTGAATTCGTTTTTCTAAAGCTTTGAGGAACAGTGAATGTGGGTCCCACAACTTGTGAGGAAATATATCTTCACCGTCGTAGGCATCTATGAAAACAATGTCATAACGATTGGCAGTGTTGAGAATGAAATTCTCGGCATCTGATTCATAGAGGAAGAGCCTCTCATGAATGCCTTTCCACATTACTTCATTCATCAAATTGGGTTTGGGGAGTGCACGCTCACCGGATGGGGTCATCAATGACAAAGATGGGAATCCCATTGCTTGGATTGAAGCTGAGATAACAAGGGGGTCGATTTCAACAATGTGAACAACAGCACCTGAAAGGACCAAAAATTCACTTATACAACCTATTTTGAATGGCACGAGAGATATACTTTGGTCAAATTCCTCTTTAGAGTAGCAAAGGTACATAAAAGTAAGAATAGCAAACCATTTTTAAAAGGAACGATAATTTTGATTTAAAAGACTTGGTATTAGTTCACATCTAGCAATATAATATCTTGCTTGTTAATCTTGATTTTTTCATCGGAAAGCAATAGTTATTATACCACATTTCTCAAAGAAATAAAGATGCCAATACGAAAGCACATTTAAAAAACAGAAGTCAGTTCTCCAACCTTGAATCTTACTAGCCAAAAATAATGGTAGGCTTCCCCCACCATGACCAATACACAAAACATTCATAACTTTCTTCCCAAGTACAGCTCCCTTGAGATCATAATTACAAGATGCTAGGCCAGCCAACCCAGCCGATATCATACTCTTCAGATCTGCAGATGACATTACCAGATGATAACAGACTTAAGATCTGAGCTACGGTAAGTGATCAATTAAACTAGATTGAAATACTGAAGTCCATCATTGACAAATACTGAGGTACAAAGTACCAAACACAAAAGATCATATTATAAAACAAATAGGAGATATCATAACCAAAGACAATACAATTCTATACTATAGCAGCAAAACCAACTTATTTTGTCTTCAAAGAAACAAATATATCTTTTAAATAGGCTTCAAAATGAAAACAACACATCAAATTGCCAAGTGCTCCTCCTAGCCTCCTAACCAATCTATATTGATAGACTACCTCATTATGCCACTATCTTTGGTTTTGCATCTTCCAAATCATTCCCACAGGAGAGTAAGACTACCTCCTAGCCACCTTTTTTTATCCTTCAATTAAAAGATTCACTAGAACAGGAAGTTGCACCATTTGCATCTTCATCATACACAAGCCTAGAGGCTTTTTCCAACTCAAGTTTAGAAACTGCATTTTTTCCATAGTATACACAAAAGCACATATAAAGCTGGAACTTAAGGAAAATTTAGGATGGCACATCGACAATTGGCACTAGTGAGATTACATTTACAAGCAATTAAGTCTCATAAGATATCCCGAAGATCACAAATAAAAAATAAGCCACGTAAGATTGATTTATTACAAAGTTACAAGGATGCAAAACAGAAGATGCACAAGAAAGCAGTACAGTATAGACAACATGAGATTTGGAGAACTGGAAACTGAAACAAGAACAGTAGATTACTAGGAAATGAAAAGTTAAATCCAAATTATCGTTTTCTTGACTAAGATAATTGCAAGGAGTTTTTGATAGGCAAAAAGAAGAGGTGAAAGGAACTTGCATGGAACAGCCAGACAATGTGCCTGCTGCATAAAACATACAGATCTAGGATCTGATTCTCTGTAAGCAGCCATTACTTTAACTGTGCTTTGACGAGTATCATCATTGAATCGAAGAGTACGCCATTGATAACCAAGAATCCTAAATTGTTCATTGTGTTCACAATCTGGATATATCTCCGTGTACCTTTGCCGAAGCCATTTCTGTGTTCCTGGCCAATGAACTTCACTCTGCACAAAGTACAACAAAATATTAACCAGTGAATCGTGCTTATAAGATAGAAACTGCATCCTGGGTTTGAGTTGAGAAAGTGTTGGTGTCCAAGAGAACTTGGAATTAATTAGAAAAGTGCTGCAAAAAGGAAAAGGTTTGAATCCCAAAATTGGCAGAAATTGGAACACAAATGGAATGTAAGAGGGAAAAATGGGATCTTTGATATTAGTGATTATCAAACATCTCTAATAAACATATAGTATGCAATTTGATCAAGCACACACTGTGCAAATTTATGGTGACTGATATTATGGTTTTTTGTTTTTTTTTTTTGTTTTTTTAGGTCATATTTGATTCACATGACTAATAGTGAGGTATTAATAATCCTATTAAATTAAATTAGTGTGGTATTCACTATCCCACCCATACCCCATTACTAATAATCCTACAAATTTGTTGAATTAATTATCCATTGGATTAATAATCCTAAACTAAAATGTCAAAACAAACATAAGATAATTGGGCCGACGGAATAATAATCTCAATCCATGCTTTAATCCTTCCAATCAAACATGCCCTTAATGAATGTCCCTCAGAACAGTTTTTCTCATTCATTCCCAAAATTGCTTAATTATGGTTTTTCTCGTTCATCAAACCACCCGGCAATAATCAAACCCATCTAAAAATTTAAATGTGAAATTAGTACTAAACCCAGCAATGAATCTATTCAATCAGTTTAATACCAAACCCACATAGGATATGCATAGACTATACACACATACACGCATAAGTGTACAGATATGCAAAATATGAGTACAGAGAGAGAGAGAGAGAGAGAGAGAGAGAGAGAGACTATACTGGTCTGGAAGAAGGGTAAGCAACGACGGAGACGACGCCGTTTCCTTTATCAGAAGTTGATCGGAGAACGGTGTGGCCATCGAATTCGTTCCCCCACCATTCCGAGGAGTAACACCAGTCACCTTCGTCTTCAATACGACGTCGAATCGCCGTAGAAAATCGCCGGAGACTCAGCCTTGACCTCATCCACATTCTCCAAAAACCCTAAAAGAGAAAAAAAAAATCCCAATCTGTCTCTCTCTGCAAAACCCTAAACCCTTGAAGACGATGAAGAAGCCTGAATGGCGGGCTTTTCAGGAATGAGGATGGTAAAACTCTACTTTCTTCCGGGTCAGGATAGCTCTATCCCGGATAGACTAAATCCTGGATAGCACATACTTTACTTTCTCTTTACTTTTCGCATTTCGACTTGTTATATTCAAATTTCTTCTAATTGAGATACTTATATCCTTCAATTTTGATGGTCTTTATCACATGCAATTTTTTAATATTTTAAATGACATGATGAGCATTATGTGGGCATGTTTTAACAACATTAAAAAAATTATAAATTAAATTATATTTTTTACATTATAATTTTTATTTAAATTTTACTTTTGTATCTCATATTTTAATTTTTATTTAAATTTTAAATTGTGGAACAAGAGAGCAATATTGAAACACATTTTGAATTCTAAATTGTGGAACAAGAGAGCAATATTGAAACACATTTTGAATTCTAATGACTTAATAATTACCGACATAGAAAGAGGAACTAAAATGCAATTCAAATAAAAATTGCAATGTATAATTAAACCTTGAGTAAATGCCATAGGTTGTTTTTTTGCACTGAAAATTATTATTATAATATAGTTTCAGAGTATCATGTTTAAATTTATGAAAAATTAAAATTGTGTGAAAAATTTGTTTGGTGCATGAGTTTTGCACTGAGTGGAGAATTTTTGATGTGACATATGATATTTGATAAAAAAAACTTACAATTCATAACCAAAAACACAACTCAAAATTCTATTAAGACTCATAGAAATTTTTAAAAATTTGGAAAATATTTTTTATTGAATATATAAAAACTAACATGTGTCAATTGCAAAAAAATAAATAAAATTTGAATTGTTCCGGCCAATCGGCCGGACGGCCGGTGGAACGACCGATTAGCATAAATTCTCCCGCCTTCGACCGCATTTTCAAAAGTGAGTGTGAAATTATTTTTTAAAAATCCTAAACAAACACTATGCAGAGCCCAAATTTTTTATTGAGTCATCTCTTATCTCTTGATTACTTAACGAATGTGAGTCACCGTATCTTACTAATAAGATTTTCTACTACACTATTAATTTAGACCACTACGTAAAATACTACATAATACTCCAAAAGTACCCAATACTCATCATCATTTTTGAAAAAAAAATTAGGAGCTCTAAATTAAGAGTTCTAAGGCTTGTTTGGTTTGTGTTTCAGAAACAATTTTCTGAAATATTCTCTACAAACACATTTCTGGGAGTAATCAAACCAAACAGATTTTTCCAAAAAAATTCTCAGAAATGTGTTTGCTTGTTTTTTTCTAAGATCACTTTTTGTACGAGTACGAAATAATCTCCTCATATGATCTTGTTGATCAAATTTGCACTCCTCCAAACGTCGTCACTTTACTCCCTGAAAACACAAACGTAAGCTAGCCGGCGGATGTGTGCCGGATACTTCTCCGATGCCTAAGTTAGCAAAAATAGACAAATAAACAAAAACTCTGTATATTCGGGAATCAAAGTTGTGTTACCTCTTTCATAGGTTCTGTTATGAGCTTTTATAGGTTCCGCGTGGCACAATCCTAGTAGGACTCTTATTCCTCCATGTTGAGTCCTTCTAGGAATCACACTCTTGAAAGATAATGCTTATTCTTCAACACCCCCTTCATTGCTTAAACCAAGTGAGATGGTTTTACCTCGATAGTTTGACAAAACGACCAAGCTAGCATGGCCATGCTAAAGCGGCAGAAATGACCGAGCTCCAACTAGCTCAGTTCTTCCTTTCATTGCTTGTACCTCGGTTTGGTCCATCGAGACCAAGCTAACCGCAGTAAGTTTCGATCGAGCCAATAAGAGCAAGGTCCCACCATAAGCCCAAATACCTCGGTTCTGAAAACCATGATCGAGCTAATTATCACCATACCGACCGTGGTAACCACAAAAACAATTGGACCGAGCTAACTGTAAGGTCCTTTCACTTAGCCCTTTTTACCGCGGTCCACAAAACGGCCCATTACCCAACTCGGCCCAATTTACTTATAGATTACCCTCTCAATTGCCCCTTAATTCCATTTGCATAGCATAATTGGGATTACCCGTTACCAACCGGGCTAAAAACTTTTACCTTTCAACCGAGCTAAAAATGCTGCCGGGCTACCAATTGGTTCGGTCAAAAAACGTCTCTTCAGTCACGCTGTCATCTGAATCGCTTGCTATTCCATAGACACATGGCTGGCCCTTACTAGTTGAGTACAGCTGTCAACGCCGACTTCATATCTCGCGAATTTTGAACAGTCTCGCCTTTTTTCACTCTCTTTACACCAAAACCATATTCATTTCTACTATTCATCTTCCCTCTCTCTTTTCCTCTGAGTCTCTGTTCTTGCAACCACAGTGCCTACGAATCTTGTGCTTTTGCTGATATTGTTTCCATCTTCAGTTCCTTTATTCTTGACTGGTATGTGGCTTAAATTTGTTTCCTTTCCGTTTATTTCATACTATTTTGTAATACATAGCATATTATGTATGTTTCTCAAAACACTTTGTAGTTTCCATGAGATATGGCCACTTTTGCCCAAGAACCATGTAATAGATCCACTAGATTCACGAACAATATGGGAAACAATGCTTTTGACCCAAAATAATACTTCAACCGAACTAGGAAGTCGTTTGTATTAGGTGCGAACCTAGCCAAACTAAACAACCAAACTAAAACTTCATGCCATACTTGTAGTTTCAATAGGTCTAAGTACCTTCTGTTATCAATTAGCCGAGCTAGCGAACTGTATTAGGTTTGCGCAATACTGCGCTAGAAAGCCTTAACCACCGACCGAGCTATATCTCGAGGCTAAACCAGCTCCCTGACTTAGTCAAAACCGAACTAAGAATGCTGCACCATAAGCTTCAACCGGGCTACAAACTTCTTATTTACTTAACCGAGCTAAAATCCCTTGCTCAAACCAAGCTAAGAATGAACAGTCTCCCACGTAGCCGATCTAAGACAACTTTTATTTTACCTTCGTTACTTTTAGCACGGTCCATCGGTCTGTGCTTAACACTTTTCCTTTGCACTTTGCAGACTGACTTAGATTGGCCAAGCACACCTTTGCACGCTCAACCGAGATACTGAAGGTCATCTCAACACCGAGCTAAATTATACGTAATTTAAGGCCACATGGGGAAATATCGATTTTTAGTGAATTCTCCAGGGGCCAAAGCCGAGTTCTGAAAGGATTACCGAATTCCAGACGACGTCCACCTCTCACTAGCCGAACTAGACACCATTTCTTGGGAAAAACCGGGCTTCGTCCCTTTCAACGTTATTTCCATCGTAGAGGCTGGTCTTCGATTCCCTGCATAGCCTCTTCTTTGTGAATTCCTCAGACAAACAAATCTCTGCCCTACCCAGCTTTCCACAAATTCATACCGAATAATAAATGGCATCGCCGAGCTAAACCGCCGGCTTGGCCTCAACCTCAGTTTGGCTGAGCTGTTTCACCAGTACTCTTTAGGCTAGAACGAAGATGGCTGGGTTTATTATTTAAGAATAAGACGCCGCTGAGAAAAGATAATAAAGAACACCCTAGACAAATATGTAAATGACGACGATTTTTTCTGGGTTTTTGGGAATTTTGAAGACCAGGAGGCCCAGATCCCAAGCGACCGAATTAACTGGAATAAAGGAGTCGCTGGTATAAATACCTCGGCTCAGTGTCGTGCTTTCTCTACTTCGTTGTTCTTATTTTCAACCGTACTAACCGTTGTCTTTTTCCTTTATACAGACTTGAACCTTCTAAAGTCGCTGTACAGTTACCTCAACCTTGACACACTCCGCGCCGCACTGAGATATCCCAATCGAGGTTGGGCCAAACTACTCAACTTTGAGCCGACGTATAAATACAGCAGCAAGCGAAAGACCAGGGTGACAGACTTCCTGTTGGAGCCTTCGCCAGAACCAGATCCAACCTTCTCAAATCAACCTGATCCCTTTAACTGCAGAACAAGAAATGGCTAAGAAGAAAGCAGTAAGGGCCCTTGTCACCGAGACAAACCAACCTGAGGTACCACAAGCCGGTCAAACACAACCGGCTGTGGTAGCCCTTCCAACCGCTCAGTCGTCCTCATCCCGGCCAAGCAAGCGTGCTTGGACTTCCACCACCGAGCCACACCTTGTTGATGAGGATGAAATAGTGCTTTCCCAAACCACGCCACCAAGCCCCTAGCCTGAGTGTTCTGACCGGGCTAGCTCTTCTGAATGGGCAACGAGATTATCCTATCGCAATCGAGCCATCAGAGACACAGATTCAGTGGTGGCAGACAAATACCACATGCTCGCCTTCAACCTGGCTAAGAGTGTGTGCTTGCCCCCTGATATGGAACATCATGAACATTTGACCGAGCTAAAGGCCATCCAGTCGGCGACAAAGTCAATGGTGCTAGTAAGTACTCCTTCTAATCGTCTTTTATTCTGTACTATCTGTTTGCTCGATTTTTACTCATATTTGCTATCTCTCATTTCGCAGGCCATGCAGAAAAACCACATTACGTATAAGCGAGTGTTGGAACTGCGCAAGACGACAAGGCTGGCCGTGGCTGAAGCCGACAGCAAGACAGCCGAGGCCAAACGAGGCCAAACAAAGAATGACCAAGCTATAATCAGAGGTCGCCCGTCTCATCGGACTAGTCGACTAGGCGGAGGCGGACAAGCAAAAGGCTTTGGTCGAGCTGAAGGACCGCTATCTGTGCGAGTTGGCTAAGGTTGAGAAGAAGAAAAGCGATGAAATAACCAAACTAGAGAAGAAGATAGAAAACGCGGAAGACCGCGGTTATAAGGAGGGCGAAGCCACTTATATCCAGCAGTGCAAAGCTACTAAGGATATATTTTTTAAATGTGGGTGGAAGGCAGCCGTGGCGCAGCTCGGTCATGGCCAAGAGACCGAGGTCTTCCTGAACCATTCTCCATATTTCATACCGAGCTACATAGCGGAGTACGCCCACGTCATTCAACAAAAATTTCTTCAAGTTGAGGATGATGAAGAAGAATCTAAGCCCAACAACGCCCCGGCCGTCAATGATCCCGCTGTTCAGCCAGTTCGGGTGGAGCCACTGGTGGAAGACTTGGTAGACAACATGACCGAGCTACCTGCTGAAACTGGGCTTCGAGTTGATCTAGATGCATATCTTGACGACCTATTTTCTTGATTTTTTTCCTTTTCCTTGTTTAATGAAAAAGTTTGTAATCGGGCTGAGGCGCACCTTTTGTACCTTTGATGTGAACTTTGAATGAAAGCTTCTTTTGTTTCAACTGTCTGTTCGGTTTACTCCATGCTGTAATCTGAATGAAGTATAACATTTTCTGGCCGAGATACCTATTTCGGTCTTAATCATGAAATCTATCTGGTCATACCTACCAGCCTCTTCAGCTTGGATCCTTATCTCGGCTGAAGAGTACTAAGTGTTGGTTTTTCCAGCCAACCACTCTTCAGCCTGGATCCTTATCTCGGCTGAAGAGTAGTAAGTGTTGGTTTTTCCAACCAATCACTCTTCATCCTGGATCCTTATCTCGGCTGAAGAGTACTAAGTGTTAGTTTTTCCAGCCAACTATTCTTCAGCCTGGATCCTTATCTCGGCTGAAGAGTACTAAGTGTTGGTTTTTTCAGCCAATCACTTTTTAGCCTAGATCCTTATCTCGGCTGAAGAGTACTTAAAGTGTTGGTTTTTCCAGCCAACCTCTTCAGCCTAGATCCTTATCTTGGCTGAAGAGCAATAAATGTTGGTTTTTCCAGCCAACTTCCTGCAGCCTAGATTCTTATCTTCGGCTTAGGATAAGTGTTGGTTTTTCCAGCCAACCTCTTCAGCCTAGATCCTGATCTTGGCTGAAGAGAGCTCAAAGTTGGTTATTCCTGCCAACCTAGAGTGAAGTGTTTGGTTATTCCTGCCAAACGTCTTGCAGCCTAGATCCTTATCTTGGCTTAGGAGAAGTGTTGGTTTTTCCAGCCAACCTCTTCAGCCTAGATCCTGATCTCGGCTGAAGAGAGCGCAAAGTTGGTTATTCTGGCCAACTTTACTTTCAACGCCCTTAGCTCACTAAAACAACTTTTACAGTAGAAAACAATTATACTGAAAAGAAACTACTTGTTTTATTGAAAAAGAAAAAATTACAAGTACTTTAAAGAAAAGCTAAAATAAAATAGTTTGAGATTGGCGGTGTTCCACGGCCTGGGAATGGTCTTGCTGTCTCCATCTTCCAAGTGATATGCCCCTTTGCCTGCTAATCCAACCACTTTGTGTGGTCCTTTCCAATTAAGTCCTAACTTGCCATCTCCGAGTACTTGAGTATTTCCCATTACTTTGCGCAGTACCCAATCTCCAATCTTGAATTGCCTCGGATGTACTGTCTTGTTATATTTTCTGGATAACTCTTGCTGATATGAAGCGATGTGGACCAGTGCTCTTTCTCTTCTTTCTTTAGCTAGGTCAAGTTCCAAGGTTATGGCTTCTCCATTCAGGTATGGGTCAAAATTTTCACTTCTAATTGTGGGGAGGCCGACTTCCAGTGGGATTACTGCCTCCATGCCGTGGGCTAAGAAGAATGGTGTTTCTCCGATTGATCGCCGAGGTGTGGTACGGTAAGCCCATAAAACATGAGAGAGCTCCTCAGTCCACTTGCCTTTTGCTTTCTCCAGCCTTTTCTTCAATCCATCTAAGACGACTTTGTTTGATGCTTCTGCCTGGCCATTTGCTTGGGGGTATGCCGGTAGAATTCTATCTTGTATTCTTCACAAAAGTCTCTAAAAATTTTACCATCGAACTGAGTGCCGTTGTCAGATATTAGAGCTTTTGGTATGCCGAACCGAGTGATGATATTTTTCCAGATGAACTTCTTCACATCTTTCTCCTTTATTGATGCTAGTGCTTCTGTCTCCACCCACTTTGTGAAGTAGTCTGTTGCTGCAAGAAAGAACTTTCTGTTGCCGGGTGCCGTTGGAAGTGATCCTACTATGTCCAAGCCCCACATTGCGAAGGGCCATGGGCTAGTTAATGGTAGAAACTCTCTGACTGGTTGATGTATTTGGTGTGCGAACTTCTGACATTTCTCGCACTTCTTCACATACTCTCTGAATCTGCTTGCATGTAAGGCCACCAATATCCCTGCGAAATTACTCTGTAAGCTAATGATCTTCCCTTTTGGTGGCTTCCGCATATGCCTTTGTGTATCTCGAACAAGAATGCCTCGACCTTGCTGGGATGGATGCATTTCAAGTAAGGTCCTGTGAAGGATTTTTTGTACAAGGCCATTGATGGGAAGAGCCAAAATCGATGCGACTTTGCTCTAATCTTGTTGGCTTCTTTCTTCTCTTCGAGTAAGATGCCATCTTTTAAGAACATTATAATGGGATCTATCCATGAAAGGCCTAATTCGGCGCAACATACCTCCGCTGCTTCGGGTTCTTCAATGCTTGGCCTTGGTAAGTAGTCAATCAGTAACGGATGTGGGATGGATGTATCTGCCATCGAAACAAAGCCTGCTAGTTCGTCTGCTCTACTATTTTTTTCCCTGCCGATCTGCTTTATCCGCACTACTTCAAATTTCACAATCTCTTTTCTGACTAACTCTTGGTACTTAGCCATCGTTTCATCCTTTGCCTCGTAGTCGCCTAAAATTTGGTTTACCACCAGCTGTGAGTCACTATAAACCATTAGCTCGGTGGCCTTCATGTAGACTGCTGATTTTAGTCCTGCTAGAAGTGCCTTATTCTCCGCTTCATTTTTTGATGCTGGGAAGCCAAGGTTGACTGCTTGTTCCACTATTAGGCCATCTGGTCAGATAAGGACTATGCCAAGTCCTACACCGTGCTTGTTGGACGCTCCATCCACGAAGAGCTTCCACGTCTCTCCAATGAACAGCTTCCAGCAAGTGAAGGGATCGGATGATGCCTTGGGGTCATGAGTGTTGCTGGTATTTCCTTCAAAGTCCACACTTACTGTTTGCCCTTCACTATCTGATTGTACTAAGTTTTTACTTGTTGATGAGTCTTTGCTTAGTGTAGCATGGTTTGCTTCTTCGTCCCTTTCTTCACTCCGATCTGTTTTGGGATGTAGCTGGGCATCCCGTATCAGGGGTTGCACATTTCCTGCGGCGCTTTCCATCCCCATTTCGGTTGTATCCGTTAAGTCAACTAGGCAGATGTGATGACTTATTGGTGTGAATTCTGCCACGAAGTCTGCCAAAGCTTGGGCTTTTATTGCGGATCTAGGTTGAAACTTAACGTCAAACTGTCCCAATTCCACTGCCCACTTTAAGATTCGCCTAGAAAAGTTCGCCCTCTCAAACAAAGCTTTTAATGAAAAAGCTGTGAGGACGATTATGGTGTGGGCGTAGAAGTAATGCGACAACTTCCTTGATGCCATCATCAAGGCTAAGGCCAGTTTTTCCAATGGTAAGTACCTGATTTCTGCGCCCAGTAATGTCTTGCTGACATAAAAGATGGGCAGGTGTTGGATTCCTTCTGCTCTGACCAACACCGCACTGACTGCGTGCTGTGAAACTGCCAGGTATAAAAAAAGCTCTTCTCTAGGTATTGGGGTTACTAGCAATGGTGGAGAAGACATGTATTCTTTCAAGCTTTCTAGGGTATGGTCGCATTCTTCATCCCACTCAAACTTGGCCTTTAATGCTTGGAAAAATGGTCGACATCTGTCTGACGACCGACTTATAAACCGGTTGAGTGCGGCTGCTAGACCAGTGAGATGCTGCACCTCTTTGACTGTGTTGGGCCTCTCAAGATCCTGGATTGCTTTGATTTGAGAGGGGTCTGCTTCTATACCTCGGTTGATCACCAGAAAGCCTAGGAATTTGCCCGATCCTACGCCGAATGCACACTTGGATGCATTTAAGCGCAACTTATTCTTCTTCAGAATCTGGAACATCTCATTTAGGTCCCTGAGATAGTCCTTCTCATCCTTGCTCTTGACCACCATGTCTTCAATGTAAGCCTTCATTGTTCTGCCTAACAATGGTTCAAACATCTTGGTGACCATCCGCTGGAATGTTGCCCTTACATTTTTTAGACCAAAGGGCATGACCTTGTAACAATATAATCCTCTAGGCGTTGTAAAAGATGTGACCTCCTGATCTAGTTCATACATAGCGATCTGATGGTAACCCCTATACGCATCAAGGAAGCTAAGTCGATTGTGTCTTGCTGTCAGGTCTACCAGTTAGTCTATCCGTGGTAAGGGAAAGCTGTCCTTTGGGCATGCCTTGTTGACTGTTTTGTAGTCTACGCAGACACGCCATTTTCCATTCTTCTTTGGCACTACTACGGTATTGGAGATCCACCTGGGATAGTGCACTTCTCTGATAGCTTCTGCCTCCAACAAGTTTCCCACTTCTTCCGCCAATATCTCAGCATGGTGGAGTGCTGATCTACGAATGCGCTGTATAATTGGTCTGGTAGTTTGGTGGACGTTCAGTTGGTGACAGATGAAGTTTGGGTCAATGCCAGGCATGTCATACGGTGTCCAGGCAAACACTTCGATGTTAGAGGTTAAGAATTCCATGACCTCTATCCTCTCAGTGCTGGACAAAGACGAGCTAAGCAAAAAGAACTTTTTTGGGTCTTTTTCATCTATCCTTACCTATACCAAGTCTTCCATCGCCTTCTGTTCAGCTGCCTTGCCAACATCCGCAAACAGTTCATTGCTCTCAGGTTCTTCCGCCATTTGTACATATCATTTGGCAGCGTGGCTACCATTTACTGTGACGAAGCATTGTTTGGACATAATTTGGTCTCCAAAGACCTCTTCAATTACTCCGGCTTCATTGGGGAACCGCAATACTTGATGGTAAGTTGATACTACCGATCGCATGGCATGCAGCCATGTCCTTCCCAAGATTATGTTGTAAGTGGAAAGGACTTTCAATACCCAGAATTCCACTTGTTTCGTCATGCTACCTGCTCTGACTGGGAGGATTATCTTGCCCACTGGCCACTCTGGCATTGAGTTTAATCCAATTAGGGAAGATGTTGCAGGCGCCAAGTCTTTGTCTTCCAATTTCAATTGTTTGAAGGTTTCATACTATATTATCTCACACGAGCTTCCTTGATCGATCAAAATCTGTTTGATGTCGAAATTCTTGACGCGTAGAGTGACAACCAATGTATCATTATGAGGGCAGTATATCCTTGCTAAATCTTTGTTTGAAAAAGATATGACATTTGTGGCATCTGTTCTCCCTTTTTTGATGGTAAGTTGTGCACTTAATACCTCCCTTAAGTGCTCAGCCATCTTGATCATTCCCCTGAGCTCACATACCCACTCAGGTTCGAATACCCTATGTATTACGTTAATCACGCATTGAGGTGGGGCATCGATCGGCATTCCGTTTGGGTTGTCGTGGTTCTAGGGGGCCGGCTGTGTCCCTCCTTCTATGTACTGGTCTAGACGCCCATGTAATGCCCTCAAAATAAGACATGAAACCCATCACTTTAGACATGCATTGATACAAGAGAAATCAACCATTTCTATTCATCAGAGCAGTTCTTACAACAGTATTACATGTTAACAACAAAAGCAAATGCCCTACCAACTTACAGCTTTCCAAGTTAACACTTGGTTACACAAAAGAAGAGTACTAACTCTATACAAAAGAAGCCCTTGGCTTGATATACATGTAATACAAACAAAACAAACAAAAAGAGTCTTCAACTCTCATCATCATCCAAGCTATGACCTTGGAGGTGGCATGCTACCTGTACCTGAAAATAATGTCCCATATAGGGTGAGCCAACGCCCAGTAAAGATATGCTAAACACAGTATGAGCAAAAACTAAGACATTAGCAATTGATAAATGTTTAATTCCCGTAAATCAATTCATAATTCATTTCCATTACATGACCACTATGTCCATGTTTCCTTTCATTTTCTATTTCTTTTTCAACTTTGAGTTTGAAAGCAAGGCTCAACACCTAGCCAAATAACTTAATGAGATTTAGACTCATCTTTAAAACATTTTCGAAATTCAAGACGGATACACATTGTAATGCTGTATCGATAACACATAAACCATTTCCACACTTTACGAAAGATACACATTTCTATGCTGTATCAACATAACATAGAATCACTTCTATACTTCACAATTGATAGCGATATACATTTTAGTGCTATATCAAATCAATTCGAACACTTCCATAATCAACATTTGATACACATTGTAGTGCTGTATCAATGTCACACAAAATCCGGTTCAGAGGTCCATCCCTTATCTTTCCCTAAACCGTGGAGTACATCCTCTATCTCCTCCCATACAATACATGTATATAAACATAGATCATATACAATCAATCAATACATAAAGTTAATGTATCATTCCAATCGCTATATTCGATAGCATACTCAATCGACTAGTTTTAGTTTGCCTAATCATCATGCATTGTCTACAACAATCAAAATTACCCTCCACCGGTAGCCCAAGCAATTATTTCTAAACAGATAATAAAAGCTCCAACAGATAAATTTTCAATGTTTTCAAAAGTGAGTGATTAACAAATCCAACTCTACCATTCCACAATATAATGAGTCAATTTCATTATTTCCAACTCAATTCCATAAACCCACAACTTTTTTCAAATTAATTATACCAATTAATTTATACCACTAATTAGGGTTTTCTACCCCTTTTTCCAATATTGACCCAATGGTCTAGATATCAACAACCAACAACAATACCATTATTTTGAAACCCAAAATACACTTTTTAGAATCAAAATAACAAAACCCTCTTTTAACATTTTGAAACCCTAAGTCCCAAAATTACCCAACTTCAACACTTTATCAAAACAACCAAAAATCTATGTCAAAGACCATAAGAGTGAGTAGGAATCCCTACCTCAAAAGTTGACCCCCAACGAAGAAAATGAAGAAAAACGAAAATGCTCCAAATCCCAAGATTCTTGGATCAAAAGATAGCCCTCGACGATCAACAACCTTTTTGTAAAGGCCAAAGGTTAGGAAAACACTCTAGCTAGATCAATCCTAAGAGAGAAGTTAGGTTTTAGAGTGAGGTGCTCTCCAATGGCTTCTTCGGAAAAGTAAGAGAGAGAAAGGAAACCAAAAAGTGATTCAAAAATGGAACCCCGAAATTGATATAAAAATCGCCCCGCTCGAGCGTGGAAAACCCCGCTCGAGCGTCACTTACAGACTCCCGCTCGAGCGTCAAAAATCCCGACTCGAACGGTGGATATACACTCCCAGAACTTTATGTTGAACCAGGTCCCCACTCGAGCGTAAAACTCCCCGCTCGAGCGTCACACACAAACTCACGCTCGAGCGTCAAAACACCCGCTCGAGCGTCCAACATTGCAGAGGAAATACTGGGAGATGGAAAATCATGCTCGAGCGTCAAAACACCCGCTCGAGCGGAGAGAAGCAACAATGAAGGGCCCGCTCAAGCGTCAAAATCTCCGCTCGAGCGTGAAGGCAGAAATCTGGGCAACTACTCTTGGTTTCTAAGTTCAACCAACCTGAAACAAACCTGCCCAACACATCCTATAACTCAAATACAAGGTACGAAAGGATGCAAACAAGATATAAGCAACTACTAGCATCCACGGAAACAAGTTCGGATCACTGTACACAAAAGTAAAACCCGGGATCGCTATAGCCCAGATGTCATTAACTCCTCCAAATGTTGTCTCAACGGCGTGCAATTCTCTGTGCGGTGTCCCTTTTCATTATGGAAGGTGCACTGGGATCCTTCATCATAGTCTTTTTGTGCTTCTCCCAACTTAGCTGGCCATCAGACAAAAGGTTCATCGCATATCTCACTGAGAATCCGATAGATTGGTTTTTTGAACACCGTGGTAATGGCAGTGTGAACTCTTAACCACCTTTTGTCTGGGTCCTCTCTGTTGGCCCGCCTGTCTCGCCCATTCCTACTTAGTCGTTCTACCATGTTGACTTTTGCCGTAGACTTTTTATCTGGTACTATTGTCGCACCAGATTTTGCTTTAGCACGGGTGTCATTCTCCTCCACCCGAATATGCTGGTGCACTCTTTCCATCAAGGCCTCCATTGTGAGGGGTGGCGTCATGGTAATTGAGTCCCTCAATTTGTTGGCAGGCCCCGTTTGTATTATACAATGGCGAGGTTTGTAGGGCAATCCCCAATCTGGTTGAAGGTTTCCCAATAACGACTATTGTAGGATCTTAACGTCTCCGTGTTGCCCATATTAATGGAGAGTAACTGATCGATCTCCACTATTATTTTGGTATTCGTTCTGAACCTAGTCATGAACGCCTCTGCCAATTGCGCCTAGGAGGCGATGCTACCTTCTGGTAGCCTTTCGAACCAGGTTAAACCTAAGTCGCCAAGGCTTGATAGGAAAAGGATGCATATTAAAGCCTCGTTCCGCCGGTATACTGCCATAACCTGGCGAAAGTGGCTTAGGTGCATGTAGGGGTCTGTCTTGCCTTCATAAGTAGTAAATTTGGGCTGAAGAAAGCCCGAAGGTAGTGGTGCGTTCTTAATTGTCAGAACGAACGGCGAGCTCTGCAACCTTGCTAATGCTTTATTCGTTGGTTCGTAAGCAAGGTGCGGTATTGGCATTTCTACCTTGACGCTCCCATGCGTCTGAGGGGCCAACCGCTGAAAGGCTAAAACTCTGCGTGGGTCGCATTGCCCCGGTATTTTCCTTCCATTGTGCCCTTTCTTCAAGCACAGTTCGCAAGTCAGATGATCTAGGCAACTCCGTGTGCCTGGATGACGTCTGGATGCGTGTGCGAAAGCCGATAGGTGCTTCCCTCAGTATGTGACCTCTCAGTTCTCGTTCTCTCAGACCTATTAGTAACGAGTCTTGGAAGTCCTTGACTGAGTGTCACCTGTTCTCAAGCTCCTACTCTCTACTTGCGATGGTGTGGTATGCCTACCACGATCTTCCGAGTGGCGAGGGGGCTGTATTGCTTTTGCGCCCTTCTCCTGTCGCCATCCTTTTTCCTTTGATCTGGCACTTCATAGACTCCATGTCTGCCGCCATCCTTCGTATCAACTCGTCCTGCTCCTTCACATGATCTTCCAGAACTTGAGGGTCCATCATCCGCCTCTGTTTTTAGGACTTTAAGAGCGACGGGGGCTATTAGCCCGCCTCCCCCTTGCATCCTCCGGGGGTTCTGTCACTGGGGCTCTAAATCCTCCATAGGAGGGATAGAAGGCAAACCTTCGTGCCTCCCACCCCCCTCTGGGGTTTGTCCGTCGATAGCGGACTGCGGCAAATCTTCATTGTGCGCCATTACTTCTAATTAGAGAGGAAAAACTTGATCAAGAGGTTTTGTTCTTTCTGGCAATTCCCATAGACGGCGCCAATTGTACGAGCACGAAATAATCTCCTCATATGATCCTATTGATCAAGTTTGCACTCCTCCAAACGTCGTCGCTTTACTCCCTGAAAACACAAACGTGAGCTAGTCGGCAGGTGTGTGCCGAATATCTCTCTGATGCCTAAGTCAGCAAAAATAGACAAATAGACAAAAGCTCTGTATATTCGGGAATCAAAGTTGTGTTACCTCTTCCATGGGTTATGTTATGAGCTTTTATAGGTTCCGTGTGGCACAATCCTAGTAGGACTCTTATTCCTCCATGTAGAGTCCTTTTAGGAATCACACTCTTGAAAGATAATGCTTATCCTTCAACACCCCCCTCATTGCTTAAACCAAGTGAGATGGTTTTACCTCGATAGTATGACAAAACGACCGAGCTAGCATGGTCATGCTAAAGCGGTAGAAATGACTGAGCTCCAACTTGCTCGGTTCTTCCCTTTATTGCTTGTACCTCGGTTTGGTCCATCGAGACCGAGCTAACCGCAATAAGTTTCGACCGAGCCAATGGGAGCAAGGTCCCACCATAAGCCCAAATACCTCGGTTCTGAAAATCATGATCGAGCTAATTATCACCATACCGACCGTGGTAACCACAAAAACAATTAGACCGAGCTAACTGCAAAGTCCTTTCACTTTAGCCATTTTTACTGCAGCCCACAAAACGGCCCATTACCCAGCTCGGCCCAATTTACTTATAATTTAGACCACTACGTAAAATACTACATAATACTCCAAAAGTACCCAATACTCATCATCATTTTTGAAAAAAAATTGGGAGCTCTAAATTAAAAGTTCTAGGGCTTGTTTGGTTTGTGTTTCAGAAATAATTTTTCTGAAATATTCTCTACAAACACATTTCTGGGAGTAATCAAACCAAACAAATTTTTCTAAAAAAATTCTTAGAAATGTGGTTTGCTTGTCTTTTTCTAGGATCACTTTTCAAAAAAAAATTCTCAGAAATCCGTTTGGTTGGTTGTTTCAGAAACAAAAAATACAAACACCCCCAATTAGAAAAAAATAGTGTGTAAACATGTTTTTTTTTATTTTTTATTTTAGAATCAAGCAAAACAGCACAATATATTATGCATGAGGTAGAAGTTTTACAGATTTTGCTAGTTGGTGTGCTAGCTCAACAAGAGCCCTATCCACCATAGTTACAGATAAAAACATAAAAAACTTACTTAAGACTAGCACATCCTGTACAACCAATCACCTCCCACTCCGGGTTGTTTTTTCTCACAAAACTATCAACCAAAAGCTGGCAATCCATAAATAAGTAAACAAAATATATATTAAAAGCATCTACTAAAGTCTACATAGTGACAACGATAACAAAATCTTCTACTTTCTCCCCATGAAAAATATCTTCATCACAGAATAAAAAGAATTAAGTTCAAAATCAAAAGATGATTTTTGCTTCAAAAATCACCACACAAACAGATGTTAAGGAATTGGCAAAGCATAGGCAACCGAGAATAAACAAGCAAATGCCATTTTATATACAATACATGCTCTTGCAAACTCCGTTGACTCTATACAAAATGAAGACTACTAGATTTGTCGAATAGTATGAACATGGAAGTTCATAAAAGACACAGATACATAAAGAAAGTTACTGGACAACTTTTACTTGTTTTAAAACCTTCTACAACAATACTCATTTTCTTCTGGGTTGTGCAAGGCGATTTGTTAACTAAAGAAGCATTCTATTAGATTCTCGGGCAAAGGACTTTAACTTTCGCAAGCCATGCACTCTTCCCGGTTCTGCAATGAACATACCACTTGAGCTTTAGCAGCTTCATCATCGTGGTCCACACTGACATCATTTTCCTTTTGTTGACAAAACAACCAAGTTAGTATAATAAATAAACAAAACATCTAAATAAAGGACACATTTGGACGTCCCATTGAATAAAATCAATATGTTGTGCTTTAAACAATATTTAAAAGTCTAATAATATTAGTTGTCTGGTGTAAGTCTAATAACTTAGTTGTCTGGTATAAGGACCATTCAAACAAGAAAATTGTCAAGACATAGTATAGGATTTGGAGAAAAAAAATAGTTTCAAGTTAATCGGGCTATTCCCCCTCCCTCCCTTCTTCCTCTCTGGTAAAGAAATTATCTACGCCCTTCAAAGCTTAAAAAAAAAAAAAAAAAAAAAAAATCACCACACACACACACACACCACCAAAAAAGGACCATAATTGACATCCACTGGGATATCCACTTAAAATAACCACATGCATATCATTTACTTTGTTAAGAAAGGAGGTATCAATAGTGAATTTGATTGCATCAGCCACAACACGCGTCCTCAGATAATACATCCCTGTCTTCAAACTCTTGCATGTCCAAAAATTGAATAATAAGTATTTAAATAAGTACAGAGAAACTAATATGTATGCATAGACTACTCTTAATATTAACATTAATAACAATTAGATCAATTTCAAATTTTAGTCCAATTACCTTAGCCTAAGCATAGAAATGCAAGGAAGTCATGAAGGAGGTGTTTGTCACCACCACAAAATTCACGCTGGAAATAGAAAGGGATAGATCATAAGTGCAGTCAAGGTCACTCTTTCAACAACCAAATGCATGACAAAAGGCAAACCTCAAAACTCTACGACTATAAATGTTTGAGGTGTAAGGCTCAAAACACTCGTTGTTGACAAGGATCTAGCTAGTCGAAGCAGTAGGCATACGTGCTACAAAAGGGAATTCCTAACTCCATTCTTTGAAATCATTTCCCTTAAGGTGGTCCAATCCCACCTGTCAAATGGCATCACAACCCACATATCCACTTGAAGAATCATAGTGAGGAAACAATTGAAGCAGATGAAGCCATAAAGAAAGATAAAATTAAACAATAAATAACTTGAATTTGTGTACTTGCTGAACGAAAAATTGGAAACCACAAGAACCCATGATTTAAAAAAAAAGGATCATAAGAGTAAAACAACTAGCCCAGGGTTTTAAAAAAGAAGTACCCCATGGTTCCAAAAAACCACATGACCAAACGAACATTAAAAAACATGCAACTATAGTACCGATACATGAACCACACATGCACAAGAAACAAATTTAAATAACCGTACATCAACACTTCTGACATAAACTAACTACCACAAGCTGTGAAAATAATAAAAAACAAAATAGTACAACATAATTACTACTGATGGTTGAGCTACCATAACCAAAAAAACAAGTTCAACATTGTTTCAACCTCATTTTGGAATATCCTACATAAATACAAACAAACAAAAAGTACCAACAAAAGGATCATAATGTAAAACAAAGAAAAGCGTTGCATCCACAACAAACCCAAAACAACCACTTCCCGCCAGTACGAGGCACTTGCGCAGCTGTAAGATGCTGTATCCACCATCATAGTCATTACCCAGAGGAAGGAGCCCTATGATTATCCCAATTAGGACAACGGAAAAAATAACAACCATTGTTCGTTTCGGTGCGAGCCATAATCACCAACATTGGCCCAGCGCCACATAACAATTTGGTGTCACCTTCATCTGCAATGATGTGAAATTAGCAATCCCATTTTAAAATATACAAGAAATACAAATATAATGTGAAGTTTAAAACATTAACCTACTTGATTATGTGCTCTATTTTTTCCAATTACCAAAAAGAATCTACTTACTTGTAATCATATACCTATTGTTATGCTTCCCACATAGATGCTACAAGCTCATCTCGTCATTGTCCCATCTGCAGTAGTTGTTCACGCAACATGTTCACATAGTTGTGTTGTTGCATAGCTGGTACTCCATCTTCATTTCCGTGGACATTTTGAACTCCAACTTCACTTGTACCTTCACCTTCACCTTCATCTCATCACCTTCACCTTCATCTTCATCTTCATCTTCATCTTCGTCTTCATCATCATCTTCATCTTCGTCACTTGATTCTTCTACATCGAAAAATTCATCTTGCTCTTGCACCGTCCGGATCCAATTGTAGAGAACACAACATGCCATAACGATTGGCCCTTGTTGTACCATATAATACCGTGGCATGTGTCTCAATAATGGAAACTATTGCTTCAACACTCCAAAGGTTCTTTCTATAACATTCTTCAAAGAAGAATGTCTATAGTTGAACAACTCCTTTGGACCATGATAGCGATGCCGCCTATTGAACTCCTACAAATTGTATTTTTGGCCACGATATGGGGCTACATACCCAGGCATGTGTGTATACCCGGCGTCAACGAGATAATACTTGTCTATAGTAAAACACTTTCAGTAAGAACATTTCATGGCATATTTGGGTGTGAAAAAAAGGAAAATACAAAATTAAAACAAATGCACTTACTAGGTGGTGGGTGTGGAAAGTCAGCAGAATTTGTGGTAAGTGCTTCTAGAAAAATTCTCGAATCATGTTCACTACCTTCCCAACCAGTGTATACAAATGTAAATTTCATGTCAAATGAACATGCAGCCATGACATTTTGAGTTGTATGTACTTTTCTACCTCGATATGGCATTTGGTCACCTTCTAGTGCCACAACAACAATATGTGTGCCATCTATGACCCCTACACAGTCCTAGATGACATAACTTTGAATTAATTTATCAATTTAATCTTTAAGCCATATAAAATAATGCAAATCAACTGCCATTTATGTTACCTTAAACCATCGCCAGTATCGTCTATCATTCTGAATTTTAGGATGGGTAACAGCCATATTCGGTGGTTGGATTACAAATGGCGCAAGATTTCCCAACGCCCGCATCACAAGTACGAAATGATGATGAATTGTCTTATTTGAGTGCTGAAATCGATCTCCAACATTTATTGTGCCTGAACTTTGACCACAGATAAATAAAAACATAGCCAACGACTCTTCCAGTGACAATTGCATGTTCAACCAGTCTACAACATTTCTACGGACAATCTGTTTAACCAATTCCACAAATGTCGGGACTTCCATTCGCAATTGTTCACGGATTGATTTAGGATTTCCACTTAGTAAGAATTTTATGTACTGGTCACCGGTGTATAGACAATTACGTTGCGGTTGTCTCGTAGGAATGTCACGTGTTAGTTGACAAGCCATGTGTAAGTCCATCACATCATCGTCATCGTCACTGTACGGGTCGTACCTATTGTTCGGTTGCCCTCCATTGGGTCATGACGATGACATCTAAAGCGGAAAGTGTAAAACAATCAAGGTATTATCAGTAATGATATGAGTATAGCACTAAAAATTTAATGAGGACATTGCAACAAAGAAAGCATGGCGAAAATAAATTACGACAACATAGTGCTAAGTCTAAAGCGAAACCACATAGACAGCATGATATATCAAGTTAGCTCAACACCCAACATAGTCCAAACCGAAAGGGAAAAACAAAAAAATTAAACCAAAAAAAATTTAGAACTTCAAGTTTAACAAATACCAAAAAAAAAAAAAATACACCCAAACAATTCTGCAAACATCTTCATTTCCTTCACCTCAAACCGAACAGTGGGATGACCAAGCTTCTCACAAACTGAGGATCCAAAGGTACCTCATTTCCGATTCCATGGTCATAAACATGGTTCGCCATTATAGTGATGTGAACATGTTCATGGCCTTCAAAAACAAGCTCGGATCCAGGACCATTGATTTTAGGATGGCCATACATGCTGCAACGGAGTACGCATCAGCTGCCCCAGCGTTGGCCTCTGCTCGAAGGTAAAACCATTCACGTGCGTCACATGAACGTTGCCATGATTGCAATGCATCATTCATTTTTGGGTTCTTGCTGGATTGACCCTGGCCACTAGACTTACGCTTACTTCCGAAAGTACAAGATTCATCTACTACGCCTTTCCCCGACGTATATACATGAAAGCGTTCATCCATTTCTCGTTCGTCATCAGATGTGGGTGCACCCTGACGAGAAGAACGGGCAAAAGCGCCAGTGGCAAATGACTTGGCAAATATTTCTGACATGAGCTCATAATGTTCAAGGCCTTTGGTTTGGAATTGTTTTGCATTTGGTGTGCCTACAAGTTGTAAACATTAATTAATCATTTAAAAAAATATTTCTCTATACACATGGTTCTGGTAAATGTATGTGCCAAAATAATTACCTGAACATAATTTTCCCAAACATCGTCTGGGGCTGTCACTGTTTGAGTTATTGGATCCCATCCCAAACTCGTGTGGCTTTTCAAAGCAACAAACTCTTTGTAGTTCGACTTCAAACGCTTGAACTTACCCTTCAATTTTTTTAGCGCAAAATTTTTTCCAACATTTTTAGTCATCTCCTCATCAATTGTTTGCCACTGCTTTGGGTAAAAACTCCTATCTTTCTTTGACATGGAAGGACCCTCTTTTTTAATTTCGTCCACCAATATTTCTAAAAATATCTTCATAATTTCGGACCCCCACATCTTAAAGTCGTCATTATCGTTAGCCCTTCTAGCCTAATACAAGTGCAACAAATGACTGTTTATAGTTATGTGAACAACTTAAGTTCCAAAAATAGTTTGGCAGTAAGTGAAATTAAGCATATGCATAATAATAGCCATTACGAATATTACGAATATTTAATATGAGATTCCGCGTGCAAAAGTTTACTGGATAAGGACAATCATTTTCAACAGTGGAGGAATTGACTGATGGTTGAGGTGATCTCTTCCTCTTGGCCTTTGGTGTATTGAACAATGACTGAGGAGTATGTAGTTGGCCTCGTTTAAAATCAAAATGAAAAATTCACTTATGAACAATTTTGTGCACTATAATGCTCTTGCATAATACCTATATTTTATATGGCATACATGAGCAGAATTTTCGTATAATAGTAGACCTTCAGAACTTAACAATAACATACAAAAAAAGAAAATAGGAAAAATAGTAGAAAAGTGACTCGTGAGCAGAATGAGCAGAATTTATATGGCATACATGAGCAGAATTTTTGTATTCTTGCTTTTGCTAAATGAAAGTAATTTTCAAAGTTTCAAAGATAGTATGGGAAATTAATCAAAATAATAATAATAATAATAATAATAATAATAAATAAATAAATAAATAAAGGAATAAAAAAGAGGAAATATACTTCATTATAGTTAACAACTTAATAGATCCAATACATTGAAATGAAAGAAAAAAACCCACTATTAATAAAATTATAAGAAAATCATGTGATAAATAATATATATATATATGTAAGCGCTGAAATGAACTTGAAAACATTCAAGTTTAATGAAAGCAGATAATAAAGATGGGATGTAAATCTTCATTAGGCATGTACAAGGATTCTGGCAGCTGAACTAATTACTGATAAATTGACACCAAAAGTAGCACAACAGTTCTAACTTCTAAGTTACAACAATGATGCACCAGATCTTAGAAGAGAGTGTATTTCCAGTTATTCATCATCTTATACAGTTCCATGTATGCCATAGGAAAAAGAAAATAGGAAAAATAGAAGATATTTAATGGAAGTATCTTCTAAGTCAGAGATGTTCTTAGCATGGTTTCATAACTCATATATCATATCAACTAAAAATGAAGACTTCAATGGATATAATTGTTTGCATCATATAAAGGCAAGCTGTAATTGTTAGGGAGGTTTTTTAACTTTCTAATGCCATAGGTGTGGTTTATACATATTAACCTTTTATCCCATAAAGAATGTAGAATCATGTCTTGACCTTCAAAGCTCTAACATTGGAGGTCTTTCTCTGTTTCTGAAGGTTTTGAACAAATTTCAATTCATAATTCATCATTTTGTGAACTGTAGAGTTGCTTTTCTATTTTACTAGAAATATACCCAGTGATTAAGATAGTGTAGGGAATCAAAGCAGAAGTTATGTTTAAATTATTTGCCCAAATCGATAAAGTCAATGCATTAATATTCACAAACAAAAAAAAAAGAAAATACTACTACCTATTCAATACCCAACTATACATTAAAAAATTACACAAGAAATAAACAAATCGGAGAAACCATTACAGAATAGCAAAGTGCATTACAGACCACACATCTCAAACCGTGTATGCAATTTTTGATTATGAGATAATTACAACTACCTGTTGAACAAAGACAACAGATGTTGTATCATGAAGACAACAATATTTCTAATGAAGTGTAGATGCCTCATTAATCAAAATCAAAGAACAAATTGGCCATATTTTTTCCTTGCGTCTTGCCTGGATCGCAAAACTAGTAGTTCACTACACCTCTTATTTACCATGATTGTCATCACATTCTCATGTTTGTATAAAAGATGTAATTCGACCCATTCTCAATATCAATCAGAAGTCGTAATTAAGCAAAACATAATATCAAGAAGCAAGAATTAGATCAAACCCAGCTACTACATTAGATGACCCATTCATCAATATCAATCAAAACTCGTAATTGAACAAAACATAAATATTTTTAAACCTCTGTAAATTTAATTCATGCACTCTGGTGTGTGACTCTATGGACTACGATTTCGAAAATTTACCGATTAGGAAATTCACCACAAATTGACAAACCCAAAGGCAAAAGCCATGCTTACCTAAAACCAAAATCAGTCAATACATTGTTCAAAACTCACAAACCCAAATGAAATTAAAAAAAAAAAAAAAAGTATTCGTTCATTAGAAATACCTCTTGCTTGCCTGCTTTTGGTGGTCCTCAAATCCCACCGTCCACAACGAAGTTTTGAGCATGGCCTCTCCGTTTTTGCAGCGAAGGATGAAGTTATGCTTCGTCTTGGTGGGGTTTGAAGCTGGTTGGTTTGCATTTTATAGAGCCCAGAAGAAAAAAATGATGGACATTGATGTTACAAGTCTCGATTGTGTGAAGATTTAATTCAGTTTGACTAAGACCAAAGCTAGGGCATGATTTGGGAAAATCTGTGAGGCAGAGAAGTTGTGGCTGTTCAAAGAGGACCCGTACGAGCAGATGCCCCCTATTGCCTCAAGCCTATACGACACAGAGATGAAGGAGGTGATAGATAGTGTCGGTGCATCTAATGCAGACAAATCTTAAACAACGTACTAATAGAGGGAAGGCAAGTGGGTTTCTTTGAAGGCATTTGGGCGAGTGCAGATCTTAGCCTACAGGTGTGAATCGTCTTCCTTGACACTAGCCGAGAGAGAGCCGTTGGACTGCCTCTGAAGGATTTTCTTTGTATCACAGAGATGAGGTCACAAAGGTTCTTTTGAGAGAGAGAAGTTATGACAGAAGATGCGTCTTCAGAGAAGTTTTGAGAGAGAGAAGTATGTTGGGAACATTTCTCTGAGATGAGTTTTCAGAGAATATTTCATAAATTTGTTTGCCAAACGTGTTTTGGTACTTTTTTCTCTCAAAAATTGTTTCTCAAACACAAACCAAACAAGCCCCTAATAACTCTAATTGGTATTGGGTCCCATGTGATGTGATATTTTGGCCTTAATTTTTTTTTTTTTTTTGATTTTCTACATCATTAGTGCTCTTTTAAAGCTACCAAATTAGAAGGATGTATCATTTCTGATCATTTTTTTAACTTAAATTTTCAATACTACCAAGAATCAACCACCCCCCCTTCCGGGGTCAAATCTAACTTAAATTTTCAATACTACCAAGAATCAATTGGGGTCAATTCCCTCCCATCACATGTTCCCTACCTCATTTTGAGGTACTTGCTACCACCACCACAACTCTTCTCCTTAACCACTATCACAATCCCACATAGCTCTCAGTTTCGTTGTCCCACCACTCCTCACTTTACAACTATGACCATCACAATCTCACATACCTCTCAGCTCTATTGTCTTACTACTCCTCACCTTACAACTATCGCCATTACAACCCTTCACCTTTTGCGATGATGATGCACCACTCCACACAACAGACATCAATTGTAGCCCTTACCTTGCAAGGTTGTAACGTGATAATATACTTTCCGTTAGGGGTGGGCGCGAGTCGGTTGCGGCCACGAAACCTCCAATCCGCCATCCGTCCGCTAGATTGGCGGATTGGAGAAAATCAATCCGCATCCGTTCGTCAATCCGGCGGATGTGGATTAAGCGGTTTGGCGGTTTGGCGGATGGATGCGAATCGGTTTGGCGGTTTGAAATTTTATAAATTTTCAACATAGTTTAACTTGTGCACTTCCTCAAAAAATATATATATATATATTACAGTCAATGACTTAAAAAAGTATTACAATTATTGCATGCCTCATCCAAAGAAAGAAAGTTTAAAACTTTAGAATATCACAATCACTGCATGCCTCATTCACATATTGCAATCACAATATGCCTCATCCACATAAAGTATTACAATATGTGATTCTTAAAATATAAAAACAATTCAAACCACCAAAACTATGAATAAAGCAGTAGTAGAGATTGTATGCCTTTGTATTGTTACATTTATATATATTTTTGAAAACAAAAACCAACCAGCATATATCATATTTTCTATTTATTACTTTTAGAGTTAGATTTAAAAACCAAAAAATATAGATAAATAATACGTTTATTTTTTTCAATTCAAAAAATGTATTCAAGTTGAAAACTTTTTTTTTTTCAACAGAATATTTAAATTCTTTTTCAATTGAAAACACAAACAAAATATTTAAACAAATTGAAAACAAAAAATCTTATAAATTACTAAAGGTGCTTGCGGTTTAGCGGTTCGCTTGCGGCCAAAGGAACCTCAAATCTGCCATCCGTCCGCCAAATTGGCGGATTGGAGAAAATCAATCCGCAACCGTCCGCTCGTCATCACGCATCCGTCCAAAATGCGGCGGATCGGTTCGGTTTGGTCGGTTTTGGCGGATCGGTATATCCGCTGCTCACCCCTACTTTCCGTTTCAAAATATTAGTCTATTTCCAAGAATCAATGATTAAAATAACATGAATTTTTGATTTTGTCTTTTTTAATTCATTAATTATGATAATTGATGTTCTCAAAAAAAGGTCAAAGGGTAGCTTTGGAAAAGTTTTTTTTGAAGTGTAATAATTGTATGACCCCCTCCCCCCCCCCCTTCCAAAAAAAAAAAAGGATTACTAAAAAAAGACTAATATTTTGAGACGAAATAAGTATAAATTTTTTAAAAATTAAAATTTTAAAAACGGTTAGTTCCAAAAAAAAGAAAAAATTAGCCAAAACCCTTCTATTAGGGTTGTTTGGTATAGCTTTTTTTCAACTTAAATCAACTTATAGCTTAAAATAAGTGATTTTGGAGTGTTTGGTGTAGCTTATGGGGGTAGATTATAGCTTTTTATAAGTGAAAATTCAGCTTTTTGGTTGAGTTGCTCTGGAGGTGCTTCCCAAAACAGCTTAACCGGGTAGCTATAATTTGAGGGGCAAAATGACTTAAATGCCCCTCACAATTTCAAGTAATTACAAGTGTACCATGTATATAAATAAAAAAACTCTCATTTTTTGTCTCTTTAATAAAGCTCTGGTGATTTCCGGCGATGTCTGCGATTTCCGACGACGTGTCCCTTGCTTCGGCGATAACAGAGATCTCTCTCTTCTCTTTCTCTCCCTCGCTCTCTCTCTCTTTCTGCGCTACATCCATGGCGCCGATCGAGCTCGGGTTTGCGCGATTTCCTGCAGATCTAGGGCCATTAAAGCCCCTCTCCGCGACGCCCAATGGCGATCCTTCTACGGCTTCTCCTATCCCGTCTTCACCACCATCGTCGACAAACTCAAACCCTTCATCGCCCAATCCAACCTCTCTTTCCCCTCCAACTACGCTGTCGCCATGGTTATCTCTCGCCTCACCCACGGTCTGTCCTACAAAACCCTAGCCTCCCGTTACTCCCTCGAACCCTACCTCATCTCCAAATAATAATAATAATAATAATAATAATAATAATAATAATAATAGTAAATTTTATATTAATTAATACCAAAAATTGTTTTTTTTTATTAAGCCATTAATCAACTAAATTTTATATTAATTTATACTAATTAATAATTTTTGTATTAATTGATACTAATTAAGTCATTAATTGATAATAAATTAAATTATAAAATATTAATAAATTGGTATATTTTGTAACAATTTTGTAATAATAAATTAAAAAAATAATAATTGGTATTTGTAACAATTTTTAATAAATTAAAAAAATATCAATTAATATTCATGTATTTATAAACTAAAATAAATATAATTTGAAATTTTCAATTAGTATTTCAACATTTTTCTAAATTTTAATCTCACCATGCATGCACCACTTCTAATTTAAAAAATAAACTATAAAACTAAAGAAAATAAAAATAAAATGAAAATAAAGAAAAAAAATAAAAGAAACAAGGAAAAAACATTATTAATATTAATTGGTACTAATTAATAATTTTAGTATTAATTGATACTAATTAATAATTGTAGTATTAATTGAGACTAATTAAGCCATTCATTGATACTAATTAATAATTTTAGTATTAATTGATACTAATTAAACAATTAATTGATACTAATTAATATATAATGGAAAAAAATTGTTACAATAATACTTCCATTACATTTTAATCAAATGTATCAATTTTATATAAATTGATACTAATTAATACTAATTATGTTAACTGGAAAAAAAAATGACAAAATTATCATTTTTATATCATATAAGGGCAAAAATGACAATTATACAAAAAAAGCTATTTTACAACTTATCTACCAAACCCTACTCTGCTGCTTAAATCCACAATCTCACAACTGCACCAAACAGATTAATAGCTTGTATTCACAACTATAAGTTATAATCTATAATCACTTTCCCACAGCTCTACCAAGCGGGGCCATTGAACTCTTGTTTTGTGAAAAGAATAGCCCAATTTATTTTACTTCATAAAACCCTCTAAGAAGGAGACGCATAATTGAGTCAAGATAAAGTAAAATATCATTTGTTTTTCTTAGATAATATTATTAGAGTAACATGTTAATGTCAGATAGAGTAACATGTTATTGTTTACGTTAATTTCAACAATAATAAATTTTAGGGGAAATTACAAAAAAAAAAATCCCAGGATTTAGCGCGTCTTTCAAATTAAACCCCAAGTTTACAATTTTGACAATTTGTACCCCATTATTCCACTCGTGTTGCAATCCGATCCTCCCGTTCATCTCCGTCTCTATTAGTTAACGGAAGACGGATTTAGGCGCCAAAATTGCCCTAATCTTCACGATTTAGAACCAAGGAACAAACCCCTCAAATAGAACAACTAAACTTTAAAAGTGGCATCGCAGTAAATAGTCTCATCAAGCAAATTTGTAGTTTACTTCAATACATATGGAACCTGCAATGTCATGAAACTCACACAGCAATCTTATATTGTCCATACGTAATTCTTTTCTACAATTTGTTTCTGTACAAAAATTGAACAACTAGCAACCATATTCTCCATAAATTCAATAGGTGCATTGGTCCCAGATTTCAATCAAAAAACCCATCAGTTAAACTAAACAAAAACTAGTTTACATAATAGAATAGCACAATTACACATCAAAGAAACCTACAACAACAATCCACCATTTCCAATTCAAAACCAAGAACTCGATGCTATTGCACTTTTTTCTTCATTTTCTAGAAATTCACCTGTAGTCGGCTCGCGACAATGTCATTGGAGTTATCGAAGTTGTTGTCCATGAACTCATAGTTCACCGCCTTCGTCATCGCTGTAACCCAAAGTCGTATCGCCACTATAGTAGTCGTCAAGGGACTCGGCGTTGTTCGCGTCATGCATATCGTCTTCCGAATCCATGGCAAACCTTTAGAGAGAAAACCCTTATAAAAACTCACTATCTATCTTTTTCATGCAATCCATGGATCGATCTGTGGCAATTCGCACTTTTCAGGGACCCATTTCCACAAATTGATCCGACACATGTCCTTTCTCTTGTTCTTCAAGCAGTTCCAAGCGTTTCTGTGAAATGAGTAGGTGTCATCGTAAATGGGTTTTCGATTGGGGTCGATTACCCAATTGCCATTGAAGATATTGCAGGTGGGTGGTGAAGATTAGGGTTTGGTTGAAAAAAATGGGTAGAGATGGAGGACGGTAGATTAGAGGAAGATGAAAAGGAATGTTGGGAAGATTAGCCATGTGAAGAGTGTTTGGGGTAGTTTAGAAGCCATTGTTAATCATTGCTTGTTACGAGGAAGATACACATATACAAGTGTATGTGAGAGAGAGAGAGAGAGATCTGTAATGGTGAAGATTAGGGTAATTTTGGCGTCCAAATCAGTCTTCCGTTAACTAATAGAGACGGAGATGGATGGGGGGTTTGAATTGCAACACGGGTGGAATGGTAGGGTATAAATTGTCAAAATTGAAAACTTGGGGTTTAATTTGAAAAAGACGCTAAAGCTTAGGGTTTTTTTTGTAATTTTCCCTAAATTGTATTTTGTTTTATTTTTAAGAATTTCATAACTAATATGGATCTTATTTGATAAATATTAATAAGAGGATTCTAAAAATATTAATTTTATTAAAACCAACATTTAGATAAAAAAAAATTATATTATTTTAAAGTTTAATATTTTGATAATGATAGCATCTGTTAATTTTATTTTATTTTTTTTGTGTGTGTTTATCTTTAATATATTAAAATTTTATTATAAAGAGGTATTGATTAAATCTCCCATTCAGAAATAATAATTTAATAAGTATAATTAATCTCAACAAAACAAGTATGACCATGCTCTCCAATTTTCAATTCCACTACAGACCACTAGAAGACCAGCTCTAAAAGGAGCTCTAAACAGGTGGCATGTATTGTGTAAAACTGAAGGCTATTTGCATATTGAGTGCGTGTGTTTCACGCACTGTAAGAAAAAAAAAAGAGTTAAATCCCGTTGATCGAGCTCATGTATATATAAGAAAAAAAAAAATTCCCGCACATTTGATCTGAGCTTCTCTTCCATCATTCCCTCACCTCCACCGTCCAGCAGTTTGCCCTCTCTTCCACCGTCCCGCGTCAGCCCTCTCCTCTACCGTCCCTCTCCTCCACCGTTCGGCGTTTGTTGTCTCCTTCGGCATTTGCAGATTTGTCCTCCGCCGTTCGTCTCCTCCACCGTCCAACGTCTTCTCCCTCATCCACCGTCCGGCATCTTCGTCGGACTTGGATTTCCATTTGGTCAGTTTCTATCTCTGTCACATAGCAAGATAGATATGGAAAAAAAAAACAGTTCAGAAATCAATGGTGGTTCATGAAACATTTGAGTTCATGAAACCAATGGTGGTTCCTTGAAGACAACCATGGGACTGATTTCAATCTTGTTTGCTTCCAATTAACACTGATTTACTTGATTAACTATTAGACCCACCACTTGCACTATTTCACAGGTGATTGATTCAAAGTTTTGGTTAATTTTGATTCAAAGTTTCTATCTCTGTCAAAGTTCTGGTTAATGTTCAAATAGTGGTGATTGATTTAAAGTTTTGGTTAATTTTAAGTTGTGAATGAAAATTCTGGAGAATGATGAATTGATATACATTTATATATATATTATGAGAATGATGAATTGATAAATTTGTGGTTAATCGATGAGCAGAAGCAAGGGAGATTAATAAAGTTCTGGTTAATGTTCAAATAGTGGTGATTGATTTAAAGTTTTTGTTAATGTTGAATTTTGAATTTTGAATTAAAATTCTGAGTAAACTTGTGATTTTGGTATTTTGGTTTTGTAGATGTCGGTGCAAGGGAGTTCCCAGCAAACTCAACCATCCTAGATTTGATGGAAAAAGCCGATCAAGGAAGCTTTAGATGGACCTCTTATGGGTTTCCTGTGAATTGATCACCAGAAAATAGGTCAATGAAATTGGTTGTTGTTAGCAATTAGGCTGTTGATAACAAGCCTGTAGGCTATTGTTAGCATGACCCAATAGTGTTTTTTCATGTTTGCAAGTTCACTTTGAAACACACACAGATGTTTTATTGATGTAAATGCAGAAGACTTGGATCATATATATTTATATATGGGATTTCTATCTCATTTTCTCAAATAATTAATTATCTCAATATGCTCATGAATGCTGATATTGAATGTGTGAGGGAGATTTCACAATCTCGGCCTGGGCCGCGGTTCTGGCCGAGTTGTATGTGGTCCAAGCATATTTGGGCCGAGCTAGGTTAGGCCAAACATGTTTGGGGCCGTGATAGCTTGGGCTTGGCCGAAGAAGGTTTTGCTCGGTGAAGGCCCAGGACCATATTGAACCGAGCTGCCTGAGTTGCTCGGCCGAGATGATTGCCAAACGCTCTGGTTTCTATGGTTCGCGCGTTTAGCCCGGCTAGAAAGGCCTTCAGTTTACCAGCTTGACCAGTCTTGAGCTCGGCTATGCCGGAATGAAACCGAGCTCGGTCGTCATTGAGCTTAGCGAGAGGAGCACGGTTGTGGAGGTCAGCTCTAGTGTGGAAGGCCGAGGTGACTCCGCCGGGCTACCGAGCTCCACCGTTATATCCTAACAGTTTGGTTAGGTGGTGATTGCTGGATTTGTGCTGATAGACGGGATAGCAGCACCACGTGTTGAGAGACTAATGGGAGTAGATTTGGGGCGCAAAATGTATATAAGCGAGTCTGCGCCCTCCATGCTTGATAGATGAACATTTGGTAAGAGAAATACTTACACTCAACTCCCTTCTCTCTCTCTTTATTCCTGTGTGTGTTCTGACTTGATCGTCGGAGGGGTTTTCCGGCCACACACCGCCGAGTAGCTCACCGCCGTTGTGCTCGCAGGTCGATCGGACAGACAAGAGCTTGGAAAAAAGGAGTGTGGGCTTACCTGAATATTTGCTCCCCGTGCAGAATGCATTACAATCAACTTTATAATTCTGCAAAAATCTTAAGGATCAAACACAGTGTCTGCTATCTTTTTTGTTTATTTTTTCCCCAAATGAAGGGAAATTCAATTGATCTTCTTATGTGGCAACATAAGGTGAATTGATCACCAGAAAATAGGTCAATGAAATTGGTTCCATCATTCCTATTCATGGTTGAATTGATCACAAGGTGAATCACAATCACAATCACAATCCAACCATTAACAAATGATTCAATAACAGAATGGAGGTATTGAATAACTAAGTAGCATTCATGCATAACCATCCGATTACAAGCAAGATGAATAACTAAATAGCAACATTCTAACATTCATATATATTATTACATCTTCATAACTGATACGACACCAATTATAAGCAAGATGAAAAACCCATAAATACGACACCAACTTCGATTTATGTCTTTTTCCAATTTAAGCATCTTCGAGCTCTGAAATTGAAGTTGTTCGCCCATAAATCGTAGTTGTTCGGTGATAGTTGGCATATTTTCCATTTGCACTTCTCCATCACCTCTACATTGTGAATTTGTAGGCAAGCATCATCCAATAAAACCACCGCAATCTGCGAAAATATCAAGCCAAATTTGAATAATTTACAGAACCTACAACAATAAAGGTCTTCATGAAACTAGCAACAAAAATTTTCCTAGATAAACTAAATAATCCATTTCAGGGGATACAGACTGCCTTCAGAGAACATTGCCACAAAACTTTCATCAATGCTACAAAGCACCACTAGATTAGGAGAAATAGAGCAGACACAATTTCATCAGGTTTTGGAGGCAGATCACCCTTCCCCTCCTCTAAAGGTAGACCAGACACAATTTCATCATGAGGTTTCACTATGAAGTAAACTTGTTTACCAGCTAAACATTTTGGTACAAATCTAAAATTCTTTAAGTAATCAAAACACAATGAAAAGATGGAGGTGGACAGGTTTGTGCCTAGAGGGGAGTAAATAGGCCAAACCCTTCTAACTAATCACCAATTAAAAATTGGTACCAAGTAAATGATTTAAATCAGTTGTAAGAACCTTACTTGACAAAAGAATGCCTAAATCAACATCTCCAAATTACAAATCAATTTCATCAAGAATGAGACAACATCTCCAAATTCTCAAATGAAACAATTGATTTACAAAAGAATTTCTATATATAACAGTATAAATCAATTTCATAACTTAGAAATGATTTACAGTATAAATCATATAACAGTATCAACATCTCAAATTTCATTTCATTTCATTTGATAAATCAATTGATTTCATATGATTTACAGTATAAATCATTTTTAGAAATCAAATGAAACAATTGATTTACAGTATAAATCATATAATAATTTCAATTTCATCTCAAATGAAATCAATTAAGAAATCAATTCATTTATACAGTATAAATCAATTTCATAACTTAGAAATCAATTTCTATATATAACAGTATAAATCAATTTCATTTGAGATGTTGTTTCACAGACATACACAAACACACACAGATATATACATACATACATACATACATACAAGCCCCAAGTCTAAATCAATTTGCAAGTTATATACCTGTACGTTGGAATCGCAAGTTCGGGTCGCTCTTCGGAACATACATTCAGTCGGCGACAAAAGATACATACTCGATCGGCGGTCTGAGAGAGAGTCGAGAGAATACAACGAGTCCTCCACCGTCCGGCGGAACTGACGAGAAGTGAGAAGCAACAGTGTTGATCGTTGGGAGTGAGGATCGAGAGGAGACAGAGAGGCTTGGTCAGAGAGAGTCGATCGTCGGCGGGGTTGGAATAGAGCTTCGCTCGTCGGGGAGTGAGAGGTTGAAGAGAGAGAGACGAGAAGGTTTTGAATATACAGAGAGAAGACAAATGAAAATAATTTTGAAAATTAAACTCAAGAATGAGAAAGAGAGAGAAATGCGCGAGTTAGCAACTGTGGACTCCACGTCAGAGCCACGTCATTGGTGCTGCTCTAGAGCTCTTACTCTAGAGGTCCGATGCATTTCTGCTCCAATTTTTTTATCAAAAATGCTTCTGACCTCTAAATCTTTATCACTAGACGAGCACTAATAACGTGGCTGCCTACGTGGGAAACTGATGCGAACTCGCCCATTTCTCTCTCTTTCTTATTCATTTCAAATTTCAAATTCATGTTCACAGTACATTTGAAGTCTCTCTCTCTCTCTATTCTTCTTTCTATTCTCTCATCTGTTGTGACTCTTCTTGGCGACCTCCCTGACACCGGCAACCCGACGAGCATAGTTCTCCAACCCCGGTGACGATCGAGGTTGAACGCAGCTTCTACAACCCTAGCGACCCGACGAGTGCAGCTACCAACGACGAGAGTCACTCATAACGACCAACGATGACCGAGTCTCTCTCCGTCTTCCTACCGGACTTGCTTCTCTCGACTCTGTGTTTTCTCGACAGATCTGTCTGACCTTCTCTCTCTCTCTCTCTATATATATATATGCCTTGATTTGTTGGGATTTTTGTGACTTTTGACTTTGATTTCATTTGTTCTCTTGCATTTGCAAGAAATAAATTTAAGACAAAAGGTTAGTTGAATTCCTTAAAAACAAATGCACAACAAATTGCCTTGAGGTTTGCAGACAGATTTGTTGAACAAAGATATGAGACAAGCTATTCTTGGTTGAACTTAGTTGAATACAAAGAACTTAGTTGAACACAATATTAGTTGAACTTAGTTGAACACAAAGAACTTAGTTGAACACAGTATTAGTTGAACACAAAGTTAGTTAAACTTAGTTGAACTGAGTTCATCTTTATTGTCTTCAAAACAGATTTGTTGAACACAGTATTAATTAACATAAACAGTAATCAGACCAAGTACTTTATTGCAAAAATGAGACAAGCTATTCTTTGAGACAATTAGTCAATTTCTCAGCCTCTATGCCTACGCAATGTTAGTTGCTCACGAAAATTAAAAAGTTAAAGAACATAGAAAAGCAAAAGTTCAATTCCTTCAAAATAATGTCTTTATGAAAACTGCTTAAGATTAGAACAAGAAACAAAAACAATTTACTTTTTTTTTGTTACTAAGTGCATCTGAAAAGTGGCAATTGTATATTACTAAATTAAACTTAGTGGTGGTGTATGAAAGGAAATTAACTAAAATTTTGCATAATCCTTTGAAATTCAGTAGTTTTCATGCAACTTGGTTAAAGATTAAAGATAATGTAACTACACAAATAATAGATATAACATAAATGTTAAAAAGGCACATTTGAGACAATTCATGCCATTGGGAAGTTAAGGCACATTTGAGACAATTCATGCCATTGAGTATGTGTATGAGACTTTTTTTTGTTTCCCTCTCAAATAGTTTGGGGAGTTGTTTATTTGCTACATATATATTTCCATATTTTTGAAAGGAGCTGCAGAGCATGTGATGGAGAGAAGTAATGGGGTGAATGTGAAGCTTTGAAAGTGAAAGAAATGAGACCCACTTTTCAGCTTTTTTGTAGTTTTTTTTTTTTTTTAAACTTTTTGTAGCTTTGTTGTTTTTTTACATTAATTTTCTAATTTTGAAGGAGAATTAACAATTTAGTGTAAGTTTTAAAAAAAAAAATTCAGATCAATGATGAAGTTTACAAACTTCAATAATTAAACTTTTGCATTTTTTCATGAATCTATAACTATTTTAAAAGGTTACCATTGATTTGTAATTTGTCCATTGATGTGGAATGTGATTCTCTAGCCTTTGTAATACATCCTTTACAAAGTTTCACCCTCATTTTCCCCACATGAAACAAGTGAACAGAACTTGATGAATAATTTTGTCCATTCATCTGGGAAATAACTACCTGTAGAACAATGAATATTAGAATGATAACATCTAAATGATACTAGAAATTGAATCAATGTCCCATTGCAAATAACCAATCTTGGCAGCCAAGTTTTATATTCTGATCATATGTAACCAGTACTCTGAGGCTCATGATCATGCTTTAAATCATGCTTTAAATCATCCTTCAAATCATCGCGTCATTAATATATCAAGTCCTCTTTGAATTCAACTGATCATTATTGTTTTTGCTTTATATTCTCCACCAAAGTGTTGGTAATTCAAACTTCATTAGTCAGGCTGCTAGTTATCATGATGGTATTATATCAGATGTTCAATATTCTGCTATTTGAACTGAGTTATTTTGCTTTTGAAAACAGAAGCCATTAGACCCAAGTGCGAATGGACAATATACCAACTGTCACCGAACAACTTTGAAGTATGGGCGAACAATTTCGATTTGAAAGCGAACAACTTCAATTTCAAAGTACGCATATGCAAAAATTGCAAAGAGACATAAATAGAAATTGGTGTTGTATTAATAGGATCTTCATCTTTCTTGTAATTGTTGTTATATTAATTATGAAGATGTAATAATTTTTATGCAAGTTAGAAGATGTAATTGGTCTTGTATTAATTATGAAGATAATATATATGAAGATTTATGATATATTACAGTTATGGATTGAGAAGTATGAATATGTAATCATGTGGATTGTTTGTTTTGTTTTCAGAGTTAATTAGTATGATTTACAAAGTTATCTGATTGAACTTTGAAAGTTATCTGTTTGTGTGTTTGAACACAGATTATGAACACAATTTCTTCACATATTTGGACAAATTTGGAACACAAATTTTGTTTATCTGTTTGTCTATTTCAACATAGATTCTTGACAGATTTGGACAGATTTTGAACACAGATTCTTGACAGATTTTCAACACAATTTCTTCACACATTCTTGACAGATTTGGACAGAGTTTGAACACAGATTCTGTTTAAGTATTTGTCTGTTTGAACACAAGTTCTTCATAGATTTGGACAGATTTTTAACACAGATTATTGACAGCTTTTGAACACAATTTATTCACACATTCTTGATAGATTTGGATAGATTTTCAACACAGATTCTGTTTATCTATTTTTTCACAGAGGTTTTTGAAGACAGATTTTTTGAACACTGGTTTTTCACACAGTTTTGAAGACAGATTTTCTCACATAGGTTTATTAAGACAGATTCGAAGACAAATTTGTTGGAACAAATTTTTCCACACAGGTTTTTGAAGACAGATTCAAAGACAGACTTTTTGAATACAGTTTGAAGACAGATTTGTTGGAATAGATTTTTCCACACAAGTTTTTGAAGATAGATTTGAAGACAGATTTGTTTGAACCGATTTGTAATAGATTTTTCACACAGATTTGGAACAGATTTTTGACACAGATTTTTTGGAACATATTAAATCTGTAACAGATTTGTAACAGATAGACCACAAATATAACAACATCAATTTGGAACATTAAATATAACAACAAAGCAAGGAACAACATCAATTTGTTCTCAACCATGGTACCATGAACAAAGAAACTGAACAATCCAAAAATACATTATCCAAAACAAAATAAACTCCTTGTTCAGTCATATAAAAGGCATTATAATTACAAGTTTCCAACTAACGAAAACTACCACGGCCATTGCGGTCCATTTGTACATTCAAGTAAAAAATGAAGACGGTACGGCTCCATAAATTTGATGTGTAGTAGTCATGGATTGTTGAGTTGTCATAAATCCCGGTGTGTCCTCTAATACAGTCCGACGGGGTAAGAGATGTGCCGACTCCATAAATCTGAGTTGGGGCATTCATGAAACTTTGTCTTCTCATAATGTCAACACTTGCCGGGGTGAGAGATGTGCCTCCAATAGCATTGACCATGTGTCCCTATTCAATTAAAATGAAATGTTAAAAACAATTTACTAAACATTATTGAAAAGTAACGTAAATTGCTCGATTTAAATTTCTATGATGTACACGTACCGGCATACACATACTATTTTCCATGCCAACCATATAAGGATAAAACTCTCTACGTGCACTACGTTCAAGTTGAGATTAACATTGACATTGACCTTCACCTTCACCTTCAAGCACCTTAGTACCCTATATTGATAAAGGTTAATGAATGCCTCAAATGTATGACATGATTATAATAAAATATGAGTTGAATAGAGAGTAATGATACAAAACGGATGGATTTACTTCTGATTTTTTAATTCTCTTCCCCGATCGAGAACATTTAATCCCAAAGTATCTTAATTCCCCATCATCGCCAATAATTTGTGTTTTACAAGCTATAGAAAATCCAACATGTTTAGCATTTTTGGCATAAAATGTGTACGTTTCTTGCTTTGAGCTAAAATACATACCCCCTCTTAGGTTCCTCAACTTCTTCACTCTTATTTAATAAAGGATTTTCAACACTATTTGAATCAATCTCCATTTCTGATCATTCAAAAATTAAAATGAAATCAAATGATTTAATAACAGATTATTATAATAATAGATTATTCAAGAATTAATAACAGATTATTTTCAAAAATTAATAACAGATTATTGTGTTTTAATAACATATTAAACTTTGAATAATGGACCTGAAGTATAAACCAAAACTGAAGTATAACAGCTGAATAATGGACCTGAAGTATAAACCAATGTTTGGACCAAAACTGAAGTATAAACCAAAATTAATAACAGCTGAATAATGGACCTGAAGTATAAACCAATGTTTGGACCTGAAGTATAACAGATTAAACCAAAACTGAAGTATAAACATACATAACCCAAATGTGTGTTGAACTGAATGTGTGACCAATGTTTGGACCTGAAGTATAAACTTCTAAATGGGATTTCTGAACTCAAATGTCTCACCAGAAGTATAAACTTCTAATGTTTGGACTCAACAATTTGGACCTGAAGTATAAACTTCTAATTGGTTTCATGAACTCAAATGTTTCATAAACTTATAAACATCTAAAACAGGGGATTTCTGAACTTTTTTTTTTTTTTTTTTTTCCATATCTATCTTGCTATGTGACAGAGATAGAAACTGACCAGATGGAAATGCCATGGTGGTTCCTTGGTGGTAGTTTGCTTCTACTGATTGGTGGTGGTGTATGTATTCAGTGGTGTGACTGCTAGCTAAGTTGGTTGGTCACCTGTGAAAGAGTGCAAGTGGTGGGTCTAATAGTTAATCAATTGGTCACCTGTGAAAGAGTGTAAGTGGTGGGTCTAATAGTTAATCAAGTAAATCAGTGTCAAATGGAAGCAAACAGGATTGAAATCAGTCCCATGGTTGTCTTCAAGGAACCACCATTGGTTTCATGAACTCAAATGTTTCATAAACTTATGAACATCTAAAATAGGAGATTTCTGAACTGTTTTTCCCCCCCCCCATATCTATCTTCCTATGTGACAGAGATAGAAACTGACCAGATGGAAGTCCAAGTTTGACAGAGACGCCGGACGGTAGAGGAGGGAGAAGACGTCGGACGATGGAGGAGATGAACGGCGGATGACAGATCTGCAAATGTCGAAGGAGACAACAAACGCCGAACGGTGGAGGAGAGAGACGACAGAGGAGAGGGCAAACGCCGAACGGTGGAGGCGAGGGAACGGCGGAAGAGAAGCTCAGATCAAATGTGCGAGAACTTTTTTTGTTTTTTCTTTTATATACATAAGCTCGATCAACATTTGTGCCAGATTTAATTTTCTTTTCTTTTTTTTTTACAATGCATCAAACACACGCACTCAATAGACAAATGACCTTCAGTTTCACACATTACATGTCACCTGTTTAGAGCTCTTTTTAGAGGTGGTCATTTTGTGGTCGGTAGCGGAACTGATTTTTTATTAATAAGGTGTGAGCTAGGAATGTGCCACACCACACCATTGCTACAGGAGTAGCCCCGAACAAAGCATAAAACTACGTAACTCTCTATCTCATACTGTCCTTGTTGGACCCCAAACCTTATCTCTCTCTGTCTCTGCCAATCCCATTGGACACAATCTCACCACATCAGCTTAGATAGCTCATCTCTCTGTATCTACACACAAACCCAACTTTTCAACTGTAAAACAAGATTCCTCTTCATCCACCACCACCACCATACACAACCCACATTCCGGCGACATGGCCGCCACTGCCGCCGCCGCCGTAGCCTCCTCATTCTCCACATCTATGCAAACCCTCAAGTGCATCCGCTCCAACAAGTACTGGGCATCATCATCCGATCCTCTCCTCAGAATATCATCAACAACAAGAATGTTATTCCAAGTCAGATTAGTGTCTCTGTCTCATATTCATGCCCCCGAGGCGTTCTTGGGCGGACCCATCTCCCAGAAGTGTCGGATTCCGAGGATATCGGCCGCTGTAGACCAGGAAGAGGCGGCGGCCACTCCCTCCGTGGAGGCGGCGCCGCCACCGGCGGAGGAGGAGGTGGAGGTGGAGGAAGTGTCAAGTGGTGGTGATGATGAGGAGGTTATTAGTACTGTGAATACCAAGCTTTACTTTGGGAATTTGCCTTACCATTGTGACAGTGCACAGCTTGCTGGGATTATTCAAGAGTATGCTAGTCCAGAGCTTGTTGAGGTATTTCAGTCAATCCCCCTTACAATTTTACTTATTTATTTTGTGTTAAAAAACATATATTTTAAAAGAATGATTAGTCTTTCATCTTCTTTTTTTTTCAACAAAGTTTTTAGCTGGTGTTAAATTGGCAACTGCAAGAATGCAAAGTAGAGAGTTAGTGGATTGGGAAATTAAGGTTATTTTTGGTTCCTGAATTTAAGAAGGGATTTGTAGTGAAGAAAAAAAAAAGGGGGGACAAATTATTAGAGTGATTGATGTGGTGGACTTCTGGACTCAATTCATATTATTAGAGTGATTGATTGGTTAATTTAGAATGTCTTAGGGTTTGGTTTGGTAGATAAGGTGCTCTCTCACCATGCTAGGATTAAAGTCTTGCCATTTATTGATACAACTTCCTTTTCCTTATTAAAATGAGCTTAGAATCATATTAGCTCCATTACCACTTACCACTTGTGGTTTGGAACATATATGATCAGGTTTGTTGGAAGCTTGAACTATAATGATATGGCAATATTGGCACTTGGTGCCTCAATTGAACAGTTCAGATTAATGGGTTGGTCTGGATGTTTAATTTACTGGCTATGCTTTAGTTATTGTATAGTGATGAATGGATTGTGTAAGCATATGAATATTTGCTCATTTGTGAGCCTAATGTTTGGCATATGAGAAGCCGATTGAGTTAAGCAAATGTTTCATTTGGCCTAACATTTTGATCCCTTTGAATATTCTACATAACAAGGCAATTGTTTTTGCTACGACTTCAAACAAACAAGCTATCGATGAATAGCTGACTCCATCTTTACTACAATCGTGTTTTCCGGCCTAATCAAGACAAGGTTATGTTTTAGTTTAAAGCTATGAGAGTTAAAAAGCCAAGCTTGGAATTGCATCCACTGTAAGCTCAGTTGAGTCGCTTGTGACGTTGCTGTTAATTGCTCAGAATTCGTTAATGAATATAAGAAAACCATCCAAAAACTGTTAATTGCTCAGAATTCGTTAATGAATATAAGAAAACCATCCAAAAACTATCACCACTCTGTGACCAAACCTCGATTTTACACTTCCAATTTCTAGATTTAAGTTTCTTTTTCTGTGATATACCCTTTTCATTTATCCTATTTTTTATTTAGAAATCAATTGAGAAAAAAAATTGTAGTTTAGATAGAGTGCGTGTTTAATATGCTTCACATTTCCAATTTCAACTTCAGTTTTAACTTAAGAAACACCGTTTGTTTTTCCACCACTTACCACTTGAGGTTAAATCATATCAGCTTCATCAGTTCAACCAATTGCAGACTAGCAAGTCAAAACTGCTTATGCTTGATTTTGATTGATAAAATTTAGCCTCTGTATACACAACGCATTCTATGTGGTTAAAATTATTGAATAATTGGCATGTTGTATTATTTCTGTTTTATTCTTTATCTCTAAAGGAGACTCCATAACTCTTCAATTCAAACGGTTGCAGGTTCTTTATAATAGAGACACTGGAAGAAGCAGAGGATTTGCATTTGTGACGATGAGTAGCATTGAAGATTGCAATGCAGTCATCCAAAATCTTGATGGAAGTGTAAGAAACTCTCTTTCTTTCCCTTGCTCCCTGTGTGCACGTGTATATGCACCTGTGTGTCACTCCTCATGAGACAAGATATAGCTTATATTGTAATTAGAAGCAATAGAATTGAGTGATTTGGTAATTCATTTATTGATGCAAATTAGTTTTAACTATTCAAATTTTCCTTTCTTGCATGTACCTGTACATCTATTACTAAATCTTTTGTAATAAAAACTTCATTATTTAGGAATATGGTGGTCGGACATTGAGGGTGAACTTTTCCGACAAGCCTAAGCCAAAAGAACCTTTATATCCAGAAACCGAGTACAAACTCTTTGTTGGGAATTTATCCTGGTCAGTCACGTCTGAAAGTTTGACACAAGCATTTCAAGAATATGGAAATGTGGTTGGAGCTAGAGTACTCTACGATGGGGAAACAGGAAGGTCTCGCGGTTATGGTTTTGTCTCCTACGCAACGCAATCAGAGATGGAAACTGCCCTCAAGTCTCTTAATGGAGTGGTATTTACTTCTCTCTCTCTCTGTCTCTCTTTCAAATATGCACATTTTCAGCACCACACAATTCAATTTATCAGAAAGATGGTTCATTATCTTTACACTTTTGGGTTTTTTCAGGAATTAGAAGGGCGGGCCATGCGTGTGAGCCTAGCGGAAGGAAAACGACAATAATATGAAAGCAGAAAGTGTAAATTCATTTGAGACATACTGAAGTTGGATGCCAATGGCCTTGCAGAAATGAAAGACAAGTTCTTCTTAACTGCTACAAATTCTGTTAGTCATAGGCAATCCCTCCCTTCTCATTGTCTATAACTCATTTTCATTTTTTTATTTCACATCTTTTTGAGTGGGACTGGACTACTTTTTGTAGAAACAATATGGATTTGCTATTTTCAACAGCATAGATGTTATTATCACTGAGACATGGTTGAAAACTTAGGTAAGCCAAGCTCAACACAGTTATTTTGAGTTCTATGTTAGGTGGTGGCTCCTGATTTTCAAGTAAAATGAAAGGTCTTGAGTAAAACATCGGATCTTATTTCAATTGTTACAACAAATTTTTATTTTTAGACTCGTTTTCCTTAGGGATGGGTCTGTTGTCATGTTCATGTCATGCCATTTAAAGTTTGTATCAAAATTATCTCAACATTAACTCAACTAGATTATTATTTCGTGTTATCATGTTGTGTAATTTTTTATTTGTATCTAGTTTATGTTATGTTAGGAGTATTTTTGGGAAGATAGTTAAATGTTGTTTTTTGATTTTTTTGTGAGAGAGGGAAGTAGGTTAAAAGATGAGAAGTGACTTTTAACCAACTTTTCAAAATAGTCCTTAATGTATTGTGTCATGTCAAAAACAAAATAATTTTCAAAAGCAATAGCAAATAATACTAAAATAATTATGACTCCCAACACATCTAGCCCAACCACATAAAAATGTATAGAGATTTAAAAAAATTAGAAAAAAAAAGAGACACATTTCAAGGTCTTGTGAAATTTTAACAATTTTGAAATGTGGGGCTCTTTAATAAATTTAATTTAATTAAATTATAGCGGTTAAATTCAACATTTGAAGAACAAATTCAATAACTAACAAGGGTTGATTCAGTTAGTAAGGTTTGTTCTTTTCGCCCATTTAACTTAGATTCGAGTCTTGTTGCCGGTAATCCTTTGTTGATGGGCGATATTACGTAAAACGTTACTTGTCCCTTGAATGGGATAGCCTCCCCACCTTCTAAACTTTTTTTTGAATAAAAAAAAAAAAAAAAAGAACAAATTCAATAAGTTACATGATTACACACTTCAAAATTATTCGAAAAAAGTTATGAAACCTTTTTTTGATACTGAAAGCTGATGATGAAGGGAATGATTCTCTCCATAGTAAATGTCACTTCTGACCATACTTGATGAGACAAAAATTACTGTACCAATAACATTGATAATCAAAATATTTTTCATTTTCTTAGCCATTATTACCAATTAATGTGGCCTTTTGGAGAATTGGCTAGTTTACACCAACTTAACAAGTTTTTATTTTTTTATTTTTAGAAGGGAATTTATAATTAGTTAATAGTAGTAATCCAGAAACATAAATAATAATTATTCTCTCCTTATTTTTAAGATAATTAAATTTTAATTTATTCAAATCATTTTTATTGGGTAATTGGTAAGTCTGGTTGACCAAAATTTTTATGTGTGGATTTTACTTTCAATTTTGATTTTTTAAATATAATTTATATATTATACTTGATATTAATTATTATGATATAGAAAAAAACAACAAAAGGCCATCAAAATCAAACATAATAATACTCTTCTACTAATTGGGAAAAAAAAGGGCTGGTTTTCCTCCGGTAGATTGGAGGGTATTGTTAGGCTCGTGAAAGTCTATCATGGGTCTTGTTTCGATAATCTGAATCGTTTAATATGTAGAACTCGTCGATTATTATATATTTACAAAAAAACACTTTGGATAATTGAGATTTATGGTAAGTCCTCACAAATCCAACAGTACGCTCTAATTTGAAGGGTAGCCCAGCCCTCGGAAAAAATATAATAAAAATCAACGGTTCAAATCGCATCCCCAATTGCAAGGAACGATGGAACGGATAGTAGACAACCAAATCTGAAAACCGTAACGGTCACGAAAACGAGGGGAGCGAATAATAAGCAAGGAGCGCAGGTTAGCAGCGACCCACGTAGAGACAGGTATTTTCACGGTAAGATACGCCGGGTTAACGAGTCTCTGTCTGTGGTGTCGCCGAAACGAAACACAGCCGCAAAAGAGCAGTGCTACAAAAACCAGTGGCGAAGAAGAGCACAATACTCTCTCTCTCTCTCTCTCTCTCTCTCTCTCTCTCTACATCTCCATTTTCTCTCACTAAATCCCATTCTCAGAATCTGAGATCTTTTCTAACAAAAAAACACCTCTGCCTTTCTCTCTCTAGAAAAAAGGCTCACTAGTTTTATGTGATTGTAGTCATTTCTAGGGTTTCGTTTTTTTCAGATCTCGAGTCGCATTGCCGATCTAGGGTTAGAGCCCCTCGAGACTCGTCATGGCTACTCCGTTTCACCTGCCCGTCACTGCTGCTCAGGTCCTCTCTCTCTCTCTCTCTCTCTCTCTCTATATATATATATATGTATATATTCACTCTCTCTCTAAAAAGATGGGTCTTTGGATTTCAGGTTGGGACGTACTTTGTTGGGCAGTATTACCAGGTGCTTCAGCAGCAACCAGAGTTTGCTCACCAGTTTTACAGTGAGGCCAGCACTATGCTTCGTATTGACGGGAACTCAAGAGAGACAGCCACGGCAATGCTGGTATTGTCTTTTTAGATTCTCTCTGTATGTTTGTGAGTGTGTGTATGTACTTGAATTTATGTATTTGAATTATAATTGAGGGTAGATTTCCAACAATCAAATGACGTGAACTACACTTTTGAAGCAGGGAATGGGTTTTTGTTGTCTGTCATGCAATTCTGGTATCAAATTTACTGATGTTTTGCTGAATTATACTCAAATTTGTGGAAATATCCAACAATCAAATGATGACAAATTTGCCTATTTTTTTTTATTGTATTGAATTTTATTCACAACAGCTATAGAATAAGGTAATTCAATGATTTTAGATGAAGAAAAAACCTTTTGGCTTAATGTGGAATGAAAAATTGGATTTATCTATGGGGAGGAGCCAAGGCATGATTGGTTGGGTGCATTGCCTAAAAAGAAAGTTACAATTTTCAGGTGGAGTAGGACAAGGAGTTGAGGGATTGCCGAGTTTTTTTGAGTCTTTAAATTAAATACAGTTACTTGTATAAGGTTGTGATTGTAGGAGAACTAAATTTATAAAGTTTTGCCACACCATTGATAGTTTCTTTTTTTGAGAGGGATCAAGCCTCCATAATGGGTTCAAAACTTGTAAAATCTGTTTCTGTTAGCTAAACCTATCTGCCATGCTAAATTGGATAATTTTTATCATAGTTTTCATGGAAAAAAGGGTCTGGAGATGGTTTATTCATTACTTTTGATTCTTGCACGCTTCATAGTAACCAGGCTTAAAAAACTCTGAATTTGGAGTATTACAAATATTCTTGGTGTTTGCATAGCTGTTATGTGAGCTTAATGGTCTCTCGCTCTTCACACGCACTAGTTCTTATAATTGCTTATTCTTCATTAATAATTGCAAAAGACACTTGTTTGGACCAGATAATAGTGGCCAGTCCATGCAAACTATAGGCACTAGGCAGCAGGAAGGACCTACTTTTCATAAAATAAAGAATCACTCTCTTAATTATGAAGTTGCAGCCATAGAGTAAGACCTAAAATACGCATATACCTTGTCGATATCGGGTGTAAATTGTAATCTTCAATGTTATGTACTTGTCTAAGTAAAACCTGCAGATGCTTTTGCTGTGACGATTTCTCTATCTTAATTCTACTTTAAGTTTCTATTGTCATAATTTCATTGTTTTCTCTTGCTTCTAAAATGCTTCCTTCCAATCCTATGGTGCATCTTCTTGGTTCTATTTTGGACATTTCGATAGTCGTTTTATAGTTTTCAAAATGGCAGCAAGTATCAAGCGTTTTGGGTTTACTCTTTTCCCCTTGCTTTCTGGCAGCAAATCCACAAACTTGTCACATCTCTCAACTACACTGGAATAGAAATCAAGACAGTGCATTCTCTTGAATCTTGGAATAGAGGCGTTCTTGTGATGGTTTCGGGTTCTGTACACATAAAGGACTTCAATGGAAGGAAGAAATTTGTGCAAACATTTTTCCTTGCACCTCAGGAGAAAGGCTACTTTATTCTCAATGATATTTTTCACTTTGTTGATGAGGAACCAATTCACCACCATCCAGTAGTCTATTTAGCCCAGAGCAATCTTGATTCAACATTAAATGCTTCAGCTACCATTCGAGAACCAGGTATTATGATTGAATCTGTATTCCTTGAGGATTTCTACAATTAACCTGCCCCAGAATCTGAGAGGATTTTTGTCACTCGGAGTGAATTGTTTTATTCATCTTAAAAGGGACTGATATTTACTTGCAAAATCTTTGTAACTATGCATTTGTATTTCATTGCAAGAGCTTTGATCAGTCAAATAAGCAACACTAAATGCCTGTATGTTTTTATTCATTTATTTATTTTGTAAACGGATTTCCTCTGAGGAGCACTTCTTGTTTGGGATAAGTAATTCAGCAAAGAGTGTCAAAAAACGAAATCAGGGTGGGGAGGGAAGGGGATGCAATTCAATGGCACAAGAGTAAAAAAAGGGTAGGGTAGGGTAATAAAAACGAGGGAAAAATAACTGGTGAATTGATCAAATATGACATTACCAATCATGCTGTGACATTATATGTAATTTGATTATAAGATAACTGGCTTCTATAATGGATTGTCAATTATTTGATTATAAGATGACTGGCTTCTAGAATGGATTGTCAATTTTGCATCTCAATTATGTATTCCATTCATTTCCATATACTGGAAAAATGTTCTTTGTTTTTCAGATGTTTGGTTAAGAAATTATGGCTTTTGCAGCATCCAACTACATGCTGGGTGGAGAGACTCAGGCAAGGGAGTTTGTGGCTCCTACTGATGTCACAGAAAATGGTCCAGTTGACAATTTCAGTTTATCGGATCAGCGGCTGCGCCATACCCCCGAGGCTGAAAGCATTCTTGAAGATAATTTTGCACAGTCCAATGGTTCTCTTCAAAACGCAATGAACCCTGTTTCGGAGCACCTGCCTGCTCCTGTTGAGGAACCTGTTGGGGAGCCCCAAAAGCACACTTACGCTTCCATTGTATGTTTTATTTAGTTTTTGCACTATATTTATGTATGTATACAAACACACAACTGGTGGAACAATAAAAATTTCCCTTTTGGCTTGTCACCACCGCCCCTCACTTCTCATCGTCTTTTTCCTTTCTCCTGTTTTCATCTGTCTCTTTAGCCTCCCCGTGTGTTTACTCTTATTATTGTAGAAATCAATTTCCAGTTACTTTTTCCGTCATCCACCCCAATTGTCCTCCACTACCGGCCACGTCACAGCCTTCCAAGCATAGTATAGTTTGGCTGAGAATACCTTAATGCCAATAACTTTCATTTTCTGATGTCTATCATTTCTAGAATGGCTTTGGTCATTGACAAATCAACAAATTTCCATGAAATAAGTGGAGGAAGGGGAATAAGGCCTGGTTTTTTCTTCCAGGTCAAGCAACTTCTGGTCTTGAATCTCTTGAAAAAATTCATTGCTTCACATAAGAAACCTAAAATTGGATGAAATGCAAGATGATTGTGAGTTGTGCCTCTTCCTAGGTCGAAGTTCATAGGACCTGTTTATAAATGAAACTCAGTTATAATGAATATCTGTTCCTTTTCTTTCCTGTGTACATAGGTTGACAGGACCCATGTGTGAATTATATAGAGTGGCTATCTCACATAGCGATTGACTTCTTGTTTAATTGTCATTTGAAGTTGCAGGTCTCCAAAGGACAATCTGCAACATCAGCACCTCAGCCTTCTTTCAACAAGTCCACGCCTCCTGCTTCAGAGTGGAATCATGTACCAGAACCACCTACTCAGCAGTTCATAGCATCATCAATTGCTATAGAAAGTTCAGGGGCTGATACTGCAGAAGAGTTTTCAGCTGTGGAAGATGAAGGTTGATGTTTCCCCTCCGTGTGCTACCTTATCCTACACCATGTTACTGTCATTAAAAGTATCCAAGAATCCTTTTAAAACCAGATGCATTAGTTGATAAAAATATTGACCGTGTAAATTCTGTGATGAGTTTTTTGTGGTTCCCCGTTTCCTCAAAAGAATACCTGCATAGTGTTAGATGGTGTTCCCTTATTTCCCCTACATATCTTAATGTTCTCAGGTGAAATAAAGTCAGTTTATGTGAGAAACTTGTCGCCTACTGTTTCTGCTTCTGAAATTGAGGAGGAATTTAGGAAGTTTGGTGAACTCAAGCCTGATGCTGTGGCCATTAGAAACCGGAAGGTTCATTCTTTTACTTCCCTCTTGTATTGCTCTTTTGACTTGGAGGAACTAATATGTGATTTTTTTTCTCACATGTTGATATGCAGGATATTGGTGTTTGCTATGCGTTTGTTGAATTTGAAGATATTACTGGCGTCCAAAATGCAATCAAGGTCTGAATATGTATATCCTAAAACTTCATTGCATTCTTTTATTCGTGAATTTGTTCATAAAAATTTAAATTTGGACATACAATGCTCATGTATTTTCTACCCTTTAGCTAGTTATTGTAGATCTTCCTTGTGCCAAATCTTTTATTTTATTTTATTTTTTTCCTTCTATCTGTTGGCTAACTGTTGTGATTCTGGTTATGAATGGATGTTTTGTTTTCGTTTGCATTTTCTCATATTCTATCAATGGGCATTTAGTCTTATGCTTCTGTTCACTTGCTTTTGTTTTGCATCTGTTCACTTGCTTTTGTTTTGCATCTGGTCACTAAAAAGTCGTTTTTGTCTATAGTTCCAAAACTTTCAAGTTCACGCTATAATTGTCCTGGTGGAATTTACATTAAATTTGTCTTTCTTCACTGGATACTACTCAGGTTCAGGATTTGATTTACCTCTTCTTATTTTCCTTTTCCCTTTATGTCCTAAAAAAGTGCACTTTTTGACTTATTGGTGGGTTTGGGTTGGGTTTGATGTGATGTGTTAGAGAGGTGATGTAATTTAAATAATGTGACTTAAATAAGATAGTGACTTTTTGACTTATTTAGTACATGCCAAACTAACCCTTAATTTTTTTATTTTTAACATTCTGGGCAATAATTTTTTGTGTTGTGGACCATATTCAGTCACTTAATGCAATCCGTTTCCTAGCCTGGATTCTGATGTAAAGTTGGTTTCCTTCGATTCTATCTGTAGGCTTCTACAGTTCAGATAGCTGGACAACAAGTATTCATTGAAGGCCGCAGAGCTAACAGAGCCAATGCACCTCGAGGAGGAAGTAAGTACTTTAAAGAAAATTCCCAATGATAATTTTATTTTAATGTAGTTTTGTTATAGTTGGGCTGTTTTTGGACAGGGCGGGGTAGAGGCAGGGGTGGCTACCTAATGGAGGCTCCAAGGGGACGCTTTGGTTCTCGGGGTTTTGGTAGGGGAAATGGCCAGGATGGAGGTGACCGGGACTTCAACAGGTCGAGAGGAAATGGTTACTACCGACCAGCTCTTCGGCAGGAGAGAGGGATTTTGGGCAACCACGTGTCTAGAACTGGACAATACCAATCAGAGTGAACATATTTCAAGTCCTTTGAAGCACCGGGAAAAAAAGTTTTGAGTCAAGTCATTTGGGTCTAAAGATCTCAAATATATTTCTAGGAGGCTTTTCAAATAGATGCATAGCATTTTTGTTTATCCTGGAATTTCAATTTCAAATTTTTTCTTTTTTTTTTTGAAATTTTCACTTTGGTGGAGTTCATATTTTAAGAGGTAATGATTTTGTAATTTTGTGCTCTTCTTGGCTTATGAATTGTGGAGTGAAAGGAAAATAAACGAGAAAGAAAAAAAAAATGGACTGTAAGAAGTGAAAATAATATGTATCTTTCCCTTGATAAATTCATAATCCAAAATAGCACAAATGTCTCGTGTTGGATTTTTTTAGAAAAATATCTATTATTCTTGTATTGATGAGTTTTATCTCTGTTTTTCTTTCATGGTGATTTGGCTGAATTGAGATCCTCTCCATCGACTCTCTCCTTGTCTCCTTACTTGCATTTTGAGTTGATCCAACGGTCTAGATTTGAGCGGAAAAAATAAATTTGAATTTGTTTTTATTATTATTTTATTTTTAAATAATTAAATCTGAACCGTTGGATCAACTCAAAGTACATCTCTATCATTGCATATAGGGAGGTAAAGAGAGAGCTCAAGGAGAAGATCAGTTTGACTGGCATGTAATTGCACTTGCTAGAAGCATTAACATTTCTTCTTCTTCTTGATTTAATTTTTTTTAGTTTAATAGTCTTCCCGTGGAATAAAAACATTGAAAATAAACATAAAAAATGAAAACTATTGTGAAAAAAAAATATTAAAAAGAAAAAAGTAATTAAAAAATGAAGTTATTTATTTTTTTGTTTGTTCTCGTTTTTTTCAATTCATAAATTTATTTATAATTTGATGTCTTATAGATTAATAAGTTGGTTACCTGAAAATTTGCCTAAATAACACTCATACCAAACCCCCATCCTCCTTATCTTCCTAAATTAGACATATAGACAACTCTATCAAACACACCAGTCAAATTGATATATTAACTCTCCTCCTCAATATTCGCTGGTCAATGTTAATGTCCTATGGAGGGGACTCTCTCTCCTTCCCCATTTCGTTCACCATCTTCCTTCCCTTGACGCCACCCCCTCCCTCGTCGTCCTCTCTTCGGATGGCGGGCGACATCTTCCATCACCACCAGTGTGTTCGCCCATAATAATATCAAAATTATTGAGCAGGGCATCATTGTAGTTATCACCATTACCACCACCACCATCATCATTACGAATGTCTCATTTAAAGCCATTCCAACTTCTAGAAATAAATGTCATATCGGCCCAAGACTTGCACTGTGTGTCAAAGAACATGCGAACATATGCAACTGCATGGGTTCACCCAAAGCGGAAGCTTTCCACAAACATTGACGCCCATGGCCACAACAACCCTACATGGAATGATAAGTTTGTCTTTCGGGTTGATGACGAGTTCCTCCGCCTCGACACGTCAGCGATTGTGATTGAGATCTATGCCCCTCGTTGGTTCTGCAACACCCTTGTAGGGACCGTCCGCGTTCTCGTGGGTAATCTTATTCCACCTCCAACTCGGTCCAATCTCCACCACCACCACCATGTGGGGATGCGGTTTGCCGCGCTTCAAGTCCGCCGTCCATCAGGTCGTCCCCAAGGGATACTAAACATTGGGGTGACAGTGCTTGATAGCTCTATGCGAAGCATGCCTTTATACACTCAACCTGCGTCAGCTGTTGGATGTCGTAATTTGATGGAAGAAGATCACAATGACGGAAATAATAATAGTAATGCACCCGTTTTGAAGCCCATATTACGTCGCTCACGAAGTGAACGTAGCGAACGGTTTCCATTTGATGATCTCTCCTCTGTTAGTGGTTCGATCATTGCGATCACACAAAAGAAGGGGGTTCCTGGAAAAGCTAGTTCATTGCTTAGTGGTGGTTCAGAATCAACCATTGCACCAAAGGGAAAAGTTAAAAAAGGCAAGGCAAGTTCGATGATTAGCGGTGCAGAACTCAGAGAAAAACCAAATGAGAAAGGGAAAAAAAGCAGGGCAAGTTCACTTATCAACGGTTCAATCATGAGTAAAGACTCACACAAAGAAAAAAAAACCAATGTCAAAAAAATCAAAAAACAACCTAGTTTACCCAAAAGTAAGGTGTCTGATGAACAACACTATAATGCAAAGCCTCCTCCTCCTCCACCCCCAATGAAGAATAATGGGGTAGGGGTTGCAGTTCCAACGAAAGAGGCGGTGGTGGTGACGACAACTGGGAAGGCGATTTCGAAGTTTAATGTGTATGAGTTTGGGGGACCAAAAGGATCATCCATAGTGAATGGAAAATACACATACAATGGAGCACCACCTAAAGCTCCTTCTTTATTGTCGGACTCGGAAGTGGGTCCGTCACCGTCAGAGGTGGCGGCAGCGATGGCAAGGGAGAGGTACTTGATGGATGACAACCAAAGCTCGGTACTAGATGGGTGGAGTTTGGATGAAAGCGTCGAAGGGCTAAGATCAAAGCTCGAGAGGTGGAGGACGGAGCTCCCGCCTCTATATGATCGAGGAGGGTTGGGGAGTAGTAGTTTCAGATCAACTAGTCAGCACATATGGAGGCACACCGCAGACGATGCAGGCAGCGGATTGTTTTCATGCTTTGGCAACATATATGGATATGAGTGTCAGTGTATTTGTGGGAAGCCACGAGGGAAGGAGAAGCCTTAGCGGTCGGTTTCAGAGCCCATCGGCTAGTGTTGGTCGCTCATTTATTTATTTAAACGACAACCTACAAGATCCTTTCTTGTGTTTTCTTGTCCCTAAACATTTTTATTTTTACAAAAATGCTACGCTTCAGGAAAAAAAAAAAAAGGAAAACCTTTAGGAAAATGGAGGAAGAGGAGGAGGGGGAGGAGGAGGAGGAGGAGGCCGATCATCGCAGCCGTCGGTCGTCTGCCCAGCCCTGCCATCGCACGCCTCCGCCTCTACCCATTTTGATGGCCCCCTCTAGTTCCTCCTCCTCCCCTCCCCCTCCTCCTCCTCCTCCCACCATTTTCCTGAAAGTTTTCCTGTTTTTTTTTTCCTGAAACGTAGTATTGCTCTTATTTTTATCACGCAAACTTTGCTTCATGGTTATGTTTTAGAGAGATGGTTTGATGAATTATTTAACAAAGAAGTAATATGACGAAAGAAATAAGAGAATGCAAGTGATTCCATTGTCATGGATTCAATGATCTTTGGTTGTGTTGTGAAAAGTAAGTGAGTATGAAATTAATGGCCAATAAGGTATGGGCAAAGAGGACATGTTTTTAATTATATATGCAACACTTTTTTTTTTATATATTTTTTATTCTCAAATGAATAATGTTATAATAATCATTTATTTTTATCATTTTATTTTATCATATGATGTATCAATTTAATTGTCAATACAACAGTAAATATATGTATTAGTAGTAAAGACCTATTACATTAATATTAAGCTGACAAATAAAATATTGTACAAAAATGTCACAAGCGTAATACTATTGTTCTCAAAAAAATGTAATAAGGTCTCGTTTGGGAAGCGGTCCGTTTAGCCAAAAAGTCACTAAAAAATAAAAAAGCCAACAATTCATACCAAAAAGTCAAAAATTCTCTTTTCTCTCTACTTTTTACACATCTTTTTGTAAAAAGTTAAAAAATCATTCCAAACATACTAATTTTTTTTAGCTCATATTTTAGCTAAATAGTCAAAAAATTACTAGATTAACCTGTTCCCAAACGAGCCCTAAAATTGTAATGGCACTCACTATAAGGAAATTGGTGATGTTTTTGTATATCAATGGGTGAGTCAAGTCTGGTAAAATAGAAAACCACCCAAACCCAACCCGACTCCCAACAAATTATAAAATCCATAAGAGCATCTCCAACAGTGAATCAAAATTTTCATCAAATTTGAGTAAAAAAAAGCCAATTTTCTCAATCTGATACTATTTGCTCCAACCGTGCATCAAAAGGGAAGTAGTCGACCGGTTGGTTGACCGGCCGGTCGACTGGTAAGGCAAATTTTTATTTATTTATTTATTTTTACCTGTTTGAACCTTTTTGTAATAACCCCGACCCCAGATTCGTGCTTAGTTATGCCTAAGAGTAATTTAGGAAGGATTTGGAACTTGATTGCATGTGTGATTGCATGATTTTGTGTTTCTATCTGTTCGGTGTAGAAATATCTGTTCACGTTTTAGTTGCGGTTAGCGAATTGAAAGCCTTATCGGCATCCGAATCAGAAATTGACTTGTGTTACGTGTTAGTTAGGATTTATAGAATTTTATGGTAGGTTTAATTAAAATTTGATTTGGAATGATTAAATTAGATTAAATAAAGTAAAATACATCAACTTGACTTAATTGCATTTTTGCCACTTAGTGGACAATCCTAGACCTACACTCCTTATACCTCATACATGTTGATACAACATTTCTCTAGCCCTTTCTTGAGCGAAAACCGATTGAGAGAGAGAGAGAGAGAGAGAGAGAGAGAGAGAGAGTAAAGGGATAGACTTGAATTCATCAAACTTACTTTGGAGACTTGGAGAAATTGAAGGTTGATTACATATTTGAGCTTCCTCACCTATAATTCAAGACTTGAGGTAGGAGACTCATCCTCTCATTTATGTATTTGAGTTGTTCTGGGTTGGTCCATGGTGATATTAGTGATACAAGTCTAGTTGTGGCTTAAAATGTTGAATTTAGAGCTAAATCTTACATACATGTGCATATTTTGAAGTTTAAAGTTGTTTTCATGGAAATTCTTGCATGCATGTTTACATTTTGGTTGAAGTCCATGATTTCGTCTTGTTTTTGAAAGAATGGGTTCTTAGGAGCATGAATTGGAAGCCTTGAAGTTGATTAAATTCATGCATATTACATATCTATCATGTTCTAGAAGTTTCTTTGAAAATTGTGTTTAATTGAACTACCTTTGGGTTTTGATTTTGCAAATTAATCTTAGAAACATGTTATACTATGAGTTTTGAAGTGTTTTTTCGGAAAATTGGCCCAAAGGGATCGAATTTGATGCATTAAAGGTTGAGTTTCATGCTTGGAGGTCAATCTGAATTTTCCAGAAATTTGACCCACGCTCTAGCGGGACCTTTCGCGCTCGAGTGTGAAGCCTAAGTACATGCACTTCCGTTCGAGCAGTGAGAGTAACGCTCGAGCGTGAAATGTGTGTATCCAGTACTTTTCACATGTTTACAGTCCGCTCGAGCGGGGTAATGCGAGTTCGAGCGAGGACTTGTGTTTCGCGCTCGAGCGGGTATAGAGCGCCCATCGAGCGTGAATTTCATGCATCCAGTACTTTTACTGTAGTTTACAGTCCGCTCGAACGGAGGAATACACGCTCAAGCGGAGCCCTTTTGTCTGCATGTCCACTCGAGCGGAGAAATCCATGCTCGAGCGGGACCCCTGTTTCAGCAAAATTTTGAAAAGTGTTTCTAAGTGTATTCTTGCATCCTCATTTCATCCTAGACATTCTTAGGCCATGTTTAAGACCCCATAAGGAGGATAAGAGATTAGAAACACACTAAGAGCCAACGAATTAAGTTTTGTATAATTAGAACGTATGTTTCAAGTATGTATCTGTTATGTGTCATGTAGGTCACGTGCCACATCCTGTCTGATCGATCTGCTCTGTCTGTCTGTTTCCAAGCCCACAGTGAGTAATAACTTTATAAAGTTATGTTCAATTATAAGTATTTTCTAAACGATATAAGATGATCTGTTTTCTGAGATGATATTTTCTGTATGAATGAATGGTTGTCTAATGTTTCTGAAATGTATTCGTGACATTCTTAGCCTCAAATGATAACTGTTATCTGTTCTGTTATGTCCCAATTATTGGTCAACTGTACGTCTCATGAGCCAACTGTTATGGATTCTTACGTCCCTTTATGGGTCAACTGTACGTCTCATGAGCCAACTGTATCATCTCCGTGCACATGAGTCAACTATTTGCCTTTATGGCAGTCCCTTTATGGGTCAACTGTATGCCTTTATGGCCGCCCTTATAGGTCAACTATTTCTGCAAGTGCTAAAGAATGTATCACGTAAACTTAAACAAAGCTTATTATTTCTGTCTGTATATGAACTAGATAAGTTTATGATTTTGATACGAAACTGAATTATGAATTATGAATCTGTATGGACTCATTCATGAAACCCCTTTACTTTGTTATTATTCACTGGGCTTTCGCTCATTGTTTATATTATGTATGTAGGTGAGCCGGAGTGCAACCAAAACCAGAGTTGACGGCTTTCTATACTGTTTTTGTCAGCCAACCGTTGTGCTTCCAGAGGAGGTTCTGAACGAAGCCTGATGCCTTGGCTGTTTATTTTTTTGTATACATGCTAGTCTCTGTAACTGTTCGTGCAGTCAGGTCTTGGGAAGTACATTTTGTAAATATTGTGTATCTAGACTAGCATGTTTATGTAAATATAAATGTAAATAAGTTTGAAATTTTCTATCCCATGTACGTTATCACAGCTCATTGAACATTGTCTATTTTATATTATCGCTTCCATAGCCCCTTATTATTTGCTAATCTGTTCAGAGGCCTTTGGTAATCCACGGATTACTGGCTGGTTACGGTATTAAATCTACAAGGGCGGGTTTGGGTCGTGACACTTTTTGACCGGTTTGAACCTATCTATTTGAAAGGAAACCAGTCGACCGGTTGGTCAACCGGCCGGACAATCGTTGGCCCACCTCAACGGTAACACACAGTGAAACGGTGAAATCTGGAATCTGTTCTCACTTTGATGAATTTTTTGTTCCATTATCATTTTGATACCAATTTGATAAAATCATTGGAGCTCCAAAAAATAACTTTTTTACCAAATTTCAAACCTGATGCAAAATTAGTTCACCGTTAAAAGATGATCTAATAGAACCCAACTTGATTTTCAGACCCAATCTAACTTCATCGGCCCTCAAAAAAAAAAATCGAGGTTCAATTTTAAATTATAAAAAATGTCGCGACTAAATTGAAAAAACCAAGTTTTATGGACTTCCAGCAGCTACGAGAGTAACTGTTCATCACTTTCTTCTTCTTCGACGATCCCATACGGTAGCACACACCGCATCTGGTGAGTCCTCTCTCTCTCCATCGCATTTTCTTTGCCCTAGTTTCTACAATTTCTTTGCCCTAATTGGTTTTGAAAGTTTTCACCCTAATTTACATCTCTGTTCGTGTTTATCACTTGTAGCTTTCACTTTCTCTCTTTTGTGTTTGTGAGCGATCACTATAACGAAGATGAGGAAGCTCAATCGTCCCACCTCTCACCGAATGTCTATGCTCAGGTTCGTATTTCAGCTCATACTCTATATTCTAGGGTTTAAATCTTACTCTGTTTCTCATTTTGATTTGGCTTTTTTGCAGAACAATGGTTTCGCAATTGGTGAAACACGAAAGGATTGAAACTACTGTTGCCAAGGTTATTCCTTCAATTTCCTCGAAAAAAAAAATTAGGGTTTTTGTAGGGTTTTGTTATTTGTACAAATGAAATTGATCATATTTAAATGTATTAGCTTCAACTTATTTGGACCCTTCGTAGAAAAATTTAAATTAATATAATAGAAAAGAACAAAGGAAAGTATTTTTTGAAGTTATCATTTGGTTAAATATGAATATAATATGTATGCCCTCCTTGTTACTGATAACTTTGGTTATGTATGCGTTTATAAGCTAAATATAAAAGATGTTATGGCTTTTAGTAAATTGTCTGTTAGATGATTTTGAGATGATTAGATTTCTTGCAAGATTAAAAAATGTCTGAAATTTCGGACTTGGTTTAATTGGTAATGTAATTGATTTGTTTTTCGTTGTGCTTTATGTTTATCAATCTGTAGGCAAAAGAAATTCGTTGTCCTGCTGGTAACATGGTACAACTTTGAAAAGAGGCGTGTACAGTATGATCATATATTTTACTTTTGAGCCTTGTTTTTCTTCTATGTAAAATTAGAAAAGTTTATTCTTCTTTTTAAATTTTTGACACACCGAGAATAAATATGATTTTTTTTTTTTTTAATTTTAGAATTTTGTAAACATTTGTCAATTAACATTTTATATTTACTACAAGAAATTTCTTCCTTTTCTCATTTCATTAATTTTTGCAAAAGATAGCTATATTATGTTCTTCCACCAATACCCTTACATGTTTTGGTTGCAGTGAATGTGTTATGTGCCATATGAATTTGTGGCTATAAACTTAAATTTTCTTATGTCACAAGTCTCTACTATGATAAATCTGAAATAGTGGCTATATGGGTGTCAAGTATTGAATGAATGATTAGTATAATTAGTTTAAGATATATAAATAAAAAAAACACCCAATTAGTACACATTAATGTGTGTTTGGGAGGGGAAAGATTGAGTACACACCTAACATTTGGCATAATGCACAAAGTGTTAGTCCCAAGACTTAAGTCCATAACCTCAAGATTATTAGGCCAAGTTTTAACCATTGAACCGATGGTCACTCCGTATATATGAATAAAAGGGGGAAAAAAACAGAGGGGGAATTTGTAATGTTATTTGGTCTTGAGGAATACAGTATTTGGTCACCGTATAAGGAGCATGTACTGAAGTTCTTGGAGTTTGCAGTGCATTTTATCCCTTCTCTCGAGGATTGTGCATCAAATGCCCTTGAAACATTGTTACACTAATCATGGATAAACACGGAAAGCTCTCCTTTTGCTCTTTTGGGCTCTAAACACCGCTGAATGTTAATAAATGGAGGTTTTCTATTGATTTGTTAAAAAAAAAAACTAGAAGCTTGTTCAAAGAGTTTTGCCTTTTTTTTTTTGAAGTTAAAATTTCTTCTACACATCTGGATGCCTAATTGATTTGGATTGAAATTGGATGATTTTGGGATTTTAAAATATTGAAGTGAGGTAGCTGACTTGATGTCTAAGAAGAGGCACAAACACTTGACACACAACACGGACAAATGTCAAATTTTCAAAAAATACAAGGCACGACAAGTGGGGCATGCACAAAATATATGGTTTTATATAATTTTTATAATGTCATATATATGAATATTTCAGTCAAAGATGACAAAAATGCAACACAATACTAATTTATTAAGTTTAAAGGAAGATAAATTAATATATATAATTTTTTTTTTTTTTGGGGGGGGGGGGGGGGGGGGGGGTGTGTGTGTATTGTTTTGTCTTAAGTTATTATGTTCAAACTTATAATATCTTTCATGTGTCTCTAAACAATAAACATGTATGTCCTCCAAGTGTCTGAAGCATGTCTGTGAGTATATTTTTTTATTTTATTTAACGACATTTGACACATGTCAGGAAATGTTTGATGAGTGTCAATGTAGGACATGGACACACACCTCTGTAAAAGTGTCTGATTTTTAGAGTGAATATTGAAGACTTGCAGGAAACTCGCTTGTTCATTCCAAATATTTGCACCGGTCATGGCTAGTTAAATATTCGCTACCTGTTTTAAGATGGATAAAGACGACAATATATTTCTGTGTATGTATGCATGTATTTATATTATAGATCAATTTTGTTATAGCCCTAAATCATGATAAAGGGAAGTCATTGGCTCAAGGGACTTATTACCCAATTTGGACCCCATTCAATCATAGGTGGGCAGTTTGGCAACTTATGTAGCATTTTTGTATAGGTTAACATAAGAATTTTTTATAATATTGTGAATGTGTTTTTTAGCATAGTGGAGTGAGATTTCACAAAAGTGTGTGCTTTGAAAAGAAAGATTGCACACTAATAGCTGGAATTTCTGCTTTGAAGTGCATATTTTATGAAAGCTTTTAAAACTTGTTATTATTTTATATACTTGAAGTTAATTTTTATTGCTATACTGAGTATGAACTCTTCCTTGATAATGAATGAAACAAAAGTTGTTAAATGATTAGATAAATTAGTATTAAACTATTTCATAAATTTTCCGACTTCTATTTCTGAAATAATACTGAAAAACCTGAAAGCTTAGGCATATGAGGGTTGTATTGAACACTATTTAAACATATCCTTCTGAATTTATCACAGAGTACTCTTTGAGCTGCGAGGCATGCTGCTGCCTTTGTGCAGGGAGATGATGTCCTTCATAAGCTATTTACAAAACTGGCTTATCGATACAAGTGAATCGCGTACATCTTTGTTTGCCAGTCTTTGTTGGTGTATGGTTGTAATATTTGCTTTACTTTTCTGTGTTGCAGAGATAGAGTAGGTGGATACACAAGACTGCTCCGAACTCGGATACAAGTTGGTGATGCAGCACCAATGTCCTATATTGAGTGAGAATCTTGTTTTGATTTTGTTGCAAATCTTTAAGTAGAACTGAGAAATTTGTCTGCCATTTGTGTTGTCTATTAACATCTTTATTTTATTTTTTTTGTTTTTGTTTGAAACACCATACTGATAATTTCTGCATTTGATTATTTGTGGCAAGCACAAAATTTCATGGGGTTGTGATATGACAGAGTGTTGAATGTAAGTGTCAATCAAGCATCCAAGAAGCGTTGGTTGTGCTGACATTAAAAAATTATCTTAAATTAGAGACACATCCTAGAATTGTTGATCACTTCTTAGGAGTTTCAAAGAAGTGTTCTGTGCACTGATTTTTATTGAAATATCAAAGTTACAATGAAAGTTTTATTGTGTCAACTATCCCTGCTTTCTCACAATCAGTCCATCTTTTTCTAGCATTTTTGTTTGGTTCTTTTTTAAAAAAAGAAGGCTTGTTATGTGATTTAAGTATGTATTTTTATTTGTAACAGGTTCATAGATAGAGAGAATGAGCTCAGATAGGCAAAACCACCGGCCCCCAACCACCACAGAGACCACCTTTGGATCCCTGAACGAAATCCCAGCTTAGCAGGGAATTTGCACCCCCAAAAGAGGATAAACGTTATGAATCTGATGCTTGAAATATGTTCTTAAATTTTTCATTCAAAGATTTTTTCGTCTTTTTTATTTTATTTTGGTCATGTTATATCGTCAAGCTCCTCAAAGGTAGAAACATTCAAGCTTTAGAACCGTGAAGCAGAATTTTGCTAAATTGACAAAAATAATGTCTATGCAACTATTTCAGTAGTGCTTGTAATTTTTGAAGGCTAGGTTTAAGCTCTTTTATGGAGTGCCTTGGGAACTTTGAAGCTAAAATGTAGATTGTGTTTCAGAATATGTTTGAGCTTTGACTGGTTCTTCTATATGGGACAGCATACAAAGCATTGTTGAATTATACAAAGCCAAAATAAACTTTGCTTAATCATGCCTTTTCCAGCTATTCTACTAGATTTCAATTTGGATGTATGATGGTTTAATTCCCTCCAATTAGTTCATTGATTGTATTCTTAAGATGGGAAGTTTAGGGCTAGTTGTGTCAGTCTGGTTCTGGTTTGATAAATATGGTATTTTCATCTGCAGAGTTTCTTGAAAAATAAAGATATTTCTGGATCTTTGTTTTCCTTCTACAAAAGTAGGTGTTTTTTTTTTTGGGTTTGGGGGGGGGGGGGGGGGGGGGGGGGGGGGGGGTTGTTGTTGGGTAAGCAATGTCTTTTTCTTTCTTTTCTCTTTTTTTTTTTTAAAATTTTTATTTAAACATTTAGTAGGTTTGGTTTGAGTTTTTTGAATTAAATTTTTTAGTTTTCGTATTTTTTTATTTTTAGTGAATATTTAAAAATTTTAAACATTTTTTTTTATTTTTTAGATGCATTTTACTTACATTGTTTAAGCAATTTGTCTTTTTCTTTCTTTTCCCTTTTTTTTAAAAAATTTTTATTTTAGCATTTAGTGGGTTTGGTTTGAGTTTTTTTAATTAAGTTTTTTAGTTTTCGTATTTTTTTATTTTTAGTGAAAATTTTAAATTTTTTTTTATTTTTTAGATGTATTTTACTTAGATGTATTTAAAAAGTAAAATTTTTGTGAAAAAATTATTTTAAAAAATTAATAAATACATAAAAATATAAAAAATGTATTGAATTCTTATATTTTTTGTATTTAGTTAATTTTTTTAAAAAAAATTATAATTTTTTTACTTTTTAAGTGTATTTATGTTATGTGTGTTTAAAAAGTAAAAAAATTACTTAAAATATTAAAAAATTCAGTAAAAATAAAAAATATATATGAAAAATAAAAAAGTAGAATTTTTTGAGAAATATTTTTGAAAAAATAGAACCAAGTAAGATGATTAGTACTTCAGAATATTGAGTGATGAAGTGAGGATGTGGTGTTCATCTCTCAAATGCCTAATGTTCTTTTTACATTTTCTACGCTTCTAAACATTTTCACAGTAGTAGCGGATACAAGATTTTACTTTTATGAAAGAAAATAATTCATAGAACTCCAAGAAGTGGTGTTTGGATTTAAAATTTGTATAAGGAAAAGGAAAAGAAGTAAAAAATGTAGATATCCTCCATGAATTTTTTAATGAATCCTTTTTTTGGTTGCAACAGAGATAATAAATCCAAAATTTAAACACAACATAAATTGCATTGATGAATGTTTTCTTTTCCACTATTTTAGTCAGGAACTTGCTATGCTAATTATCATCACACTAAACCTTAACCATTCACTTGGTGGTATTTCACAAACATTTTAATCTGAAATTGAGTCTTCTTATTTGGTCAATACTATGATTAGAAACCAACTCAATTGAGTATTGGGTCATGATCATTATGATTGTACAAACAAATTCAATATATGACTCCCACAATACATGTTCCACAGATAATGATTTTTAATAATTTTTTATGATGCCTTCTTATTCATCCACTGACCAAACACTATGCGTAATATAATTGTCATAATATATATATATATATTCTTAAGAGGTGAGTAACGGATATATCGATCCGTTTAAACTGATTAAATCGAACCAATCTGTCGCATTTTGGACAGATATGTGATTACGAGTGGACGGTTGCGGATTGATTTTTTCTAATCCGCCTAGTTTTGGACGGATGGCGGATTTGAGGTTCATTTGGCCGCAACCGAACTGCCAAACCGCCGAGCACGCTTAATTTATAAGATTTTGTGTTTTCAATTTATTTATATATTCTATTTGTGTTTTCAATTGAAAAAGAATTTAAATATTCTGTTGAATATATTATGTTGAAAAAGAGTTTTCAACTTAAATATATTTTTTGAATTGAAAAAAATAAATGTATTATTTATCTATATATTTTAGTTTTTAAATCTAACTCTAAAAATAATAAATAAAAAAGATTATATATGCTGGTTGATTTTTGTTTTCAAAAACAGATATAGATATAACAATACAAAGGCATACAATCTCTACTATTACTCTGTTCATGGGTTTTGATAGTTTGAATTGTTTTTATATTTTAAAAATCACAGATTATAATATTTTACGTGAATGAGGTATGCTGTGATTGTAATATGTGGATAAAGTTTTGAACTTTCTTTCTTTAGATGAGGCATGCAGTGACTGTAATACTTTGTTAAGTCATTGACTTGAATTTTTTTTTTTTTTTTTTAAGAAAGCGCACAAGTTGAATTATGTTGAAAATTTATAAAATTTTAAACTGCCAAACCGATTCGCATCCATCCGCTAATTCGCTCAATCCACATCCGTCGGATTGACAAACAGATGCAGATTGATTTTCTCTAATCTGTCAATCTGGCGAACGGATGGCGGATTGAAAGTTTCGTGATCACAACCGACCCGCGCCTACTCCTAATATTCTTGATATAAAATCTTTTGTTTCAAATTCTTATTATCCCTTAAATCTAAAACATTTAAAACCATTAGATTATATCTTGAGATTATGATATTTTAATATTCTCAAAAGACATATGTATATATATATGGAATGGAATTATCCAAAAATGTGAAAGTTAGAAATTATTTATAGAAAAATATGGATACCAACAATAAGGACCTCGCTACATCCCCCTAAAAAAAAACCCCCTAATCCCCCTAATTTCCATATCAAGTAAGAAAAAAAAAAAAAAAACAAGGAAACAGTTGCCTAAAATGGAAATTAGGGGGATTAGGGGGGACAGTTTTAGGGCTCCAAATCATTTTCCCAACAAAAATATCACCATTTTCATTTCACGCCTAACATTCGGATTCGTATCTAATTGAAAGATTCAAAAGCATACATATCTTCTGTGATCAAAATTATAAAGTTAATAGTCAACATCAAAAACATATCTCAACTAATTTTAAAAATAGATTTATATAGCAATGCTTTCTATAATGATATTGATTAAAGTAATTCTAAAACTAAAAACCACTTTAATTTGTGCAAGAAAAGAATCATCTCATATAAAACATAAATGTACACGTGATTCAATAAAATGCTTACTTTACAATTAACTTCATAATCTAATTTGAAGAAAAAAAAAACTCCACTCAAATTCTCAAAAACAAAAAAAGTTTAGAAAACATATATCAATTTTTATTTTTTAAATCAAATAAAAGAAAGTTATTCTTTTTCAAACTGACAAATATATAGCACTATCTATAATATTGGCCTCATAATTTCTTTTCCTTATTCTCTCTTAATTTAGAATATTTTTCTCATTTTGTTTGAGATCTAAGAGTAAAAATAACTCTTTAAAATACTCTCTCTCTTAAATGAGTTTAGTCTTAAATAACACAATGATTCAAAAACATCAAAAATATTCACCACAAAAATAGGAATTCCTTAAAACTTTTTTTTTTTCTAAAAATAAATATAAAGAGAAAACTTTTTAAAAAAAATTGATAGTGGTGGTGGATGACGTGAAGATGGGGGGGCATAGAAAGGGTAAAAGTAGGGGATTGGAGTGAAGAAGACACAATGATGGATCGAATCCAAACAATTTCAGCAATCTAATTATGAGAATATCCCCCCATTCTCCTCTCTCCCACCCCACTTGGAGGAAAAATTATGTGGTGGTCTTCTAGCATTGTCCCATGGTGTCTCAATTTGATATTATTAAAATTGTGAGATTTTAGTATTTTTTGGGAGATAATTTGATAAGTATTAATTGTTTAGTGGTGTGGATAATCACCAAATAACCTCTTACCTTGGGGATCCTATCTATCTATTCTAATATATAAAGTGAATAGAAATGGCACATTTTTTTAATTTAAAATTTCTAAAAGAGCATTAATAATGTGGATAATAAAAAAGAAAACAAATTAAAGTCAAAACATTACATCACATAAAATCCACACACTAAAGTTTGGTTTGACAAGTTTAGAAAAAATCAAAAAGTTAAAAATTATCACTATTTACAAAAAAAATATTAAAAAAATTAATAGACAAATATACATATACAAATCAAATTTTTGCTCATCAACCGTACTGACGTCAAACCCCACTGCAGTCAAATATACATATACAAATCAACTTCTTTGATGGTAAAGTTATCATAGATTCTGTTTTGATAATCCGAATCGTCAATATGTAGAATTCGTCTAATACTATATGCCTGTAAAAAATTACGTCTATTAGATATCGCTAACTACATAATCGAATCAGTTTGGTATAAAAAATGGATGGTGTTATAGTTAACAATTAACAAAAAAAATTAACACGATCAGATAGCTATCAATATCCAATCAACGTGATTTTTTACAAATATATAGTACTCGACGAATTCTACATATTTAACGGTTACGATTAGAAAAATGGAACCTGTGATGACCCCCACAGGCTGAACAACACCTTCCAATCAAAACCCGAAAAGGAGGCAATATTTTTCCATATATTCACCCGGACTGCACTACCATTCCGTACGCCTATTACACTATCTTCTCATACACACTTATTTATACAATTTTTTAATACACATTTTTTCATAAAAAGTCAAAAAATTAATCAAAACATCCATATTTTTTTCTCAACTTTTTAATTTAAAAAAATAAAAAGTGCACTTATTTAGAACATCCAAAAAAATCTCTAATTAGAGTTATTAGAACTCTTAATTTAGAACTTTTAACCTTTTTTTCTAAAGCAAAAGTTAATTGATGTTGACACTTTGTGACATTTTGAGCTTTTAAAAATTATCCTTCTAATTTATTTAAAAATATAAAATTATATAATAAAATGACTAAAATTTAACCCATGGACATTTTTGTTTAGAAAAGTATATGTTTATCAAGTTTGGCATCTCAAAATAAGTCCATACTTTTTATCTTTTTATCTTTTTTGGGTCACATTAATCAGCATCTCCTCTCTACTTTTTTTACACATAATTCAATAAAAATAAAAAAGTACACTTATTTAGTCTTTCCAAACTTGACCTTAATAACACATAATATATGTATTTTTTTTGTCATTATTCTTATAATATTATTTGTTTTTAAGTTACACGTATCGCATACGTGTGTAGACCATTAGAATATACAAATAGATATGTGTCTACTCGATGGCTGCTACTAAATTTAAAAAATATAAATTTTAATTTTGATTTAAAAATATATATGTTGTATGATGTTCAAATGATAAAGATGTTATTTCCTAATTAAAGGTCTTAGGGTAAAAGGATATTTTCAAAAATCAAAATAATACAAAATGTCTATACCATCTCAAGCCCTCACATATATAATAATATAGATACTGACCAACCTTGTCCTTTTATTCAAGTTATATATGCACAATTAAATTAAATAGTCATCAATAAAGGGTTCAATTCAGACGAATTTAGACATGTTGAGAAGCTGATCAACTTCAATCTAAATTATCTTCCAAAAAATCTTCAATATGTTTGAGACTTGCTTAAATTCGACTTCCATCTTGAACTTATCTCCTAAGCTCAACTCAAACTAGTCCATGAATTGGCCACAAATTTGAGTTTGTTTGTTTATTTTGTTTTTTTGTAGTTAGTTTAATTAATTTGTCAAAATTAAATTTATTAATATTTTTTTAATAAAATCATTAACAACATCAAAATAAATTATTTAAATGACGAGAGAGACCAAAAAGAGAAATATAATAATCAAAGTAATTGTCGTTGTAGTGGTCTTTGTTATTTTTGAGTAAGAAAAAAAAATGATAAATTGTGTTTCATATGTATACGATATATAGTGAATGTGGTGCACCAATGATGTGTGCGACAATAGAAAGAAGAAAAAAAAATCCATTCAACGAAATTTGGTTAAAAAAATATTATACTTTTAAATTTCGCTATTCTCATACTTCACTATATTCTCAACTATTAAATTGTACTATATATATATATATATATATATTTTACATGGTTTAAAAATTGACAATGAATATTAGAGCATATGACATGAGAATTTTTAGAAAGTGTCCACACCACTAAAGCATATATTGGTCCACTTCACCAAATTTGCAACATTCCTATTTCAAGCACACACTAAGGGAGACAAATATAATCATACTACTATTGTAATGAGTAGTGATACATCAATATTTTTTTAAGAAAATTTATTTTATTTTAAATCAAAACATAATTCATTATGATTTATTATTTTAGAAAAGATTTTGCTAATCAGTGTCCAATAAGCATTAGTTCAGCTTTATATAATGGCAAAACAAAATTTCAATATATATTTCACAATTTTTTACACCATTATGTATTTTTATACACTTTTTAATTATTGCAATACACTTTTTACTACATTACTCCTTGTTTGGAAAGTTTGGCTATTTTAATTGGTTATTTAATTTTTTTAACTATTTTAACTTGATTAAAATAATTGTGTTTAAAAAGTTGATTGACTTTTTTTTAATTGATTTGATGATTGTAATAAACAAAAATTATATATTAGATGTGCCATTTTATCTTATTAATTATTTTAATTTATTTTATCTTTTAATAAATTATTTTAACCGAACCATAAACCCAAACACTCCAACATCAAAAGCTGTAAGCCATTAGCATATAGGCCTCTTTGGGCAACATGGTTATAATCTGCTTTTCAGATTATAACCCACCTCCTCTCTCACAAAAAAGCTGCTTATAAGCTGCTTATAAGCAGCTTTTTACCAAAAAGCTGATTATTACCAACTTCCCAAAATAGCCCATAATTTTTTACCAATTGAAAGTTAATAATTATAAGTAAAAACTAATTAAAAGTTTTTTTTTTTTTCTTCCAAATTGAAACCTCTCTATTTGCTTCTCAACAAGTAATTTTTTTAAATTTATTTAAATTGTTTCCGACTCATAAAATACACCAATTACTTTTAACACAACTTTTTAAAATTAAAAATAATTACATAAGTTGCACCAAACAGTCAATTTTAAAAAATCACTATCATGTAATTTCTGAGATGAATATTTTGTAGGAAAAATTGCATACCAGTGTAAAATTTAAATAATAATTACAAATAAATAGTAAAATATATAAAAATACACTAACAAGTATCTCAAATTATCACTGATTTATAATTTCTAACAAATTTTTTTTTTTTTTTGTAACAAGGAAATCCTCCCTACCCTCCCGCAGGTCTAAGGCAGCGCCCCTTACAGAGATGACTAGGGTGTCCTGTTAGCCGTTCTGAGCGAGGAGATTATAACTTGAAAACTTGTCCCGACCTCCTAAAATAAGTTTCGTTTAAATCAGGACTCGCACAGTAAAAGAACATTAAACATACACTAAATACTGATTAGACAACTTGAAATCTAACTTCCTAACCACATATTGATGGTGTTTGGGAAGTGAGTTTTTATGTAGGTTTTTTTAGTTGTAGATTTTTATTAGATAAAAAAATTTTGGTGTTTGGAAAGATAGTTGGGTTTTTATGTGGTTGGATGTGATGTTTGTGAGAGAAAAAGTGAAATGATTACAGAGTTGGATGTGATATTTTGTTTGGATGTGTTTTTTTTGATTTTGTAAAAAATTTGTCTTTTAATGAAAAAAATGAGAAAAAAATTTGGAACTTAGGTTCCCAAACACCACCATTGAACCCACATTTTTTGTACTACAAGAATTGTGGGTTTGTTTGGTTTGTTTTTGGGAGAGTTTTTTTTTAAAAAAAAATTTGGAGAGAGAGTTTAGAAAGTTTTTTAGTTTGTTTGGTTGTATATTTTGGGAGAGTTATTTTTTGGGGAGTTTGGGATAATTTGATATTTTGAGAGAATTTGAGTAGATGTGTGTGAGAGAAAAAGTGATTGAGAAGGAAAGAAAAAAAATGATTGATTGATGTGTAAGAGAAAAAGAGTGATTTTAAAATTTTTTTACTAAAAACTCAAATCAAATAATTTTTTAATTTTTTTTTTTCTAAAACTCATCTCTTAAATGCAATTTGTGAAATTGTTTTTCTCAGTTGTAATTTCTGAACCAAAAAAGTGTGACAGTTGTTGTGCATTTGGGGTTTAGCTGTCAGGGAGGGAGAGAATAAAAAAAAAACACAAAAGTCGCAAAGAACGAGGAGCGGAGGCGGTCCCCAGATCGCCCGCTCAGCCGCGGACCCTGTCGGCTAACGTGGCGCTCTTCCTTTGGTCGGAGGCACGTGCCTTTGCTCCCACCTTAAACCCGCTGTCGGCTTGTCTCTCCGTACTACAACCTTTTACTACTCTCTCTCTCACTCCCACCAACTTTCTTAGCTTTGGTTTGGGATGAATTATTTTGAGATTGAATTGTCTCCGGTAATCGAATTGGAAGTCCAGTTTGCTGTAATTTCATTTTCCATAATTCGAATGATTTATATTTTAAAATTTATTAAAAAAAATATTTTAAATTTTTTATTAAATAAATGATTATCTTATATAAATGTAGACTCTATAATTTGTAGATCTCACACTTATTTGATCATTTATTTGAAAAAAAAATTAGTGTCTCTATAGTATTATCTTTTATTAAGTATATTATTTTACAAAAAATTAAATTGATTGGATAATAAAAACTGCTTATTCAAATTAATTTTATATGAATCGTTTATTTTTTTACTATCTATTTTTTTGTACAAAATTAATCTAAACAAATAGTTCTCGTTATCTGATCAACTTGATTTTTTTATAAGATTGATGTACTCGATAAATCTTAAAATGCAAACAGTTCAAATTATCAAAATAAGACTAAAAAATGAGCCCATAAACCCAACCCAATAGCACCTCTCCAATCCGGCGAAGAACTGGAGAGAAGTCAACCAATTTTTTTAGCCTAATTTTTTACCTATTTAACTATTTTAATCTGATTAAAAAGTTATGTTTTGAATAATTTTTAATTTTTTTAATTAATTTAATATTTATAAAAACATATAATAATTATAATTTAATAATGATATTTTATTTTATTAATTATTTTTAAATTTTTTTATTTTTACTGACTATTTTAAGTAAAAAGTTACAACTCAAACAAAGTTAGGGGTGAGCATAATCCGGATTGGACCGGATTGAGGTAAAATCAGGATTAATCCGTTATTTACGGTTCCTGAAAAATTGGAACCAATTCAATCCGTTTAAATCATGGAACTAATCCGAACCAATCCATTTAAATACGGATTAGATCGGTTTAGGACCACAAATTCACATAATTAAATAATAAATATATATATATATATATAACATTTTAATTTCATAAAAATATAAATATAGCACCATATTAGTTTCATAATAGCAATATGTTTTTCTATAATAGCGACATATTGTTCTAGAATTTAAACAACCATAAGAAAATTGATTTCACAGTAAGTATTTAGACCATTATAAATTAAAACTAAAAACTAGCAAACAAAAGTAATAAAAGAAGATATTATACGGTTTTAGGTTTGAGTTTAGATTTCATATAGAATAAGAGAAGATACTATGGGGGAGGATGTATAATAAAAATATAGACGATTTATATAAGGTCCAGATCGGTTCCAATCCAGAACCGTGGAGTTCAATCCGGAGCCAATCTGTGGACTACGGATTTTTAATTTTTCAATCCGGAACCGAACTGCAGATTCAAAAAACCAATCCAAACCTATCGAATTGGACTGGACTGGATCGAATTACGAATTTCACGGATTCCTTACTCAGACCTAAACAAAGCCATTAAATCCTATGAAAAAGTTATGATTAATTACATTTTGATTATGTACCTAAAAAAAAAAAATATTACATTTTGATTCACAAAATATCAAGTTTATATAATTTTAATTTTTAATATTTAAATTGTGTCAATTTAAATTTCAATATACAAAAATATTTTAATATGATCTTCTAATCAAATTGTATCAGTAAATATCATTAAAATTAAAGTTAAAGGTAAATATAAGAACTCACTTAAAAAATTACACTTTAAATCCTACAAATATGTGATACGTATAATTAATGTGAAATTTTATTTTAAAAATTAAAATTAAAATTTTTAAAATATGTGATATGTGTTATTTTAATATCGAAAATTACATATTTATTCCCAATTTTGATGGCAATTACTTATGAAATTTTGTTGAAGAATCAAATTGGCACACTTTTTATATATTAGAAACCAAATTGGCACAGTATAAATATTGGGACCGAAATGATACAAACATGATACTTTGGGGACCAAAAACATAATTAACCCAAAATACTAACCTTTATTTTTGCTAAATTACCCTAGTCTTTAATTAAATTTACACTCTTAAAGTTTAAGGTAGCGTTTGGTAGAGTTTTCTAAATATAATTTGAGAATAGAAGTTATATTTTGAGTTTGTGAATTTTGAAATTATGATTTGAGTGTGGAAAATTTGTTTGGTGAATGAATTTTGAAAAGAGTTTTGAATTGAGTGAAATTTTTTTGATGTAATATATGATATTTGATACAAAACTTACAACTCATAACCAAACACACAACTCAAAATTATATTTAAAACTCATAATTTTTTTAAAAAAATTCCAATTTTTTTTTTGTATTTAAAATATAAAAAAATAACATGTGTCAATTGTATAAATAATAATAATAAAAAATTATACTATTCCGGTCAACCGGCTGGACATCTAGGAGGACGACCGGTTAGTCCAAATTTTTCTACCTTTGAAAGAGTTTTCAAAAATAGATGTAGAATTAATTTTTAAAAATGATAACCAAACACCACGTGCAAATTAAGAGGTAGAATTATATTTCCAAAACTCTTACACACAGGGCCTAAATTTTTATAACAATCATTTATTATCAATAATACTATAGGTAAAACATAGATAAAAATTATTTTATTATATTTTTCATATTGAACATGATTTTAAACTAGACTATTCATTTTTTAAAGATAAATATAATTAAATTTGCTACAATTACTTAGATTAATATTTTTTTTCATAAATAATCAATATATATGAGTTTACAAAATAAACAATTAACATCATTCGATTATATTCCGTTATAAATTCAACTCAATCGGATTGGATTTCTCACTAACAGGAGAAAAGTAATCTCCTTCCAAAATGAATTATTAGCTACAATTAAATAAGAGACCATGTCAATGAAGTTCACACTGTATCAAAGCCACCAACTATTCTTATTCCTCTCTTTCACAAAACAATCTGTACATGGAGGATATTTTTGTGAACAATTTTTTTAATTTGGGGTCCCTCATTTGGATACTTGAGAACTACAATTATAATAAAGGTATAAATACTTTATTCTTTTTTTACATTTTTTTTATTTTCTTGCTATATTTTGTACCTGTTTTGGTAGGTCCATATACCATATGTTTAGGTCTTTACTTTCTAAAACAAGGGTTTGTGCTCTTTGTCTTCTAAATGATAGACAACACATAGAAAGAAAAAGAGGAAGCATAGAGAAGTTGGATTAGAATATGCTTTTCCTTGTAAAAAGACTCAAACTTTAGACTTTAACCTTTGCTTTTTGTGGTAAAGTTAAGCTTGAATTAAAGTTTTATGACAATCTTTTACTAAGTAAATTAATGCTAATATAGTCCCTTAGGTTTGGGGTTTTGGGACAAAGTGTCTTAAGCTTTTCCATAATTTCTTGTACAATATAAACTAGGGTTTGTGTCCCAAACTTGCCACAAAGCATGCTTTACTTTAATTAGGATTAATTCTAATATTAGTGCTTAATCCATAAAGAAATGTGAAAAAACAGAAGAAATATTTTAATTATCACAAACTTGTACTATTGCCATGATTAAAGAAATTGCACTGCGATTTGGTTATTTTTTGTAGGCCTCAAAAAAGATTCTTTGTTTGCCTTCCCAGCAATACCATAATAAAGTTTACTGTTAAAAACAAAATAAAAACTTTTGTTTTCTTTTATTTTTTTCCTAATTCATTGCCAGTTATTTATTTGTCCTTGAGCTTACTTTTGTTCGAATGTGCATCAGAGCAAGCTATTTTTTCAATTTGTACATGTTTAATAAACACACACACACACATATATTATTTAAAAAAGGAATAATTTTCTTTCAGTGTATGTTTAAAAAAATAGTTACAAATTAGTGATAAATTATATAAATATTAAAAAGTAAAATCATAAGATTTTTCATGATTTTGTAATTAATTTTTGACAAAATCTCTTGACATATAATTTCCTCCTAAAAAATATATTCATATATATATTTTTAAAAAATATTAAAAAAAAATAGTTTGGTGAAAGAATTGCCAGAGGTTTGTTAGATCATTTTCAATGCTTATTCTTTTTTTCATCAAATTTAAATTTAATGAAATAAGTTTGGGTTTGCTGCTCCAACCATGACATCAAACTCGTATTAAATTGAGGATGTCTTCAATTTTTCATCAAATTAAGGATGCCTTCCGTGTTATAGGTACACCAGACGACCGGCCGGTTATCAGGTCAGTTGTCCTCCTGAACAATCTCTTGCTTGCAAAATTATCTTTCAGGTTCTGGTCAATTTATACAAATCGGTCAACCAACTAGACATCCGCCTAGTCGACAGGAAGTTTGATGAAAAATAAAAAAAAAATCGTTCGAATGTCCAATATCAAATGAAATTTTTACCTAAATTTTTACTCAAGTTTAATGAAGAAAAAAAAAAAAGAAGAGTTAAATGTTAGAGATATTTTAAGAGAGAGTTAGATTTGATATGAGAATTGTACTGATTATAAAGAGACATCTATTGAAAAGATTGATGAATTCGTAAGGGTTTGGTTTCCATCCAGTCTGTGATCGGACTGGATGATACTATTGGGCCCATGAAGGCCCATCACGGGTCATATTTTGATAATTTGAACCGTTTTTAATGTGTAAAACTTGTCAAATACTATATGTTTATAAAAAATCACATTGATCGGATATCGATAACTACGTGATCAAATCAATTTTGTATAAAAAATAAACGGTTGACAAAAATATATTCCGATAAAATAACTATTGATATCCAATCAACGTGATTTTTTACTAGTATATAATATTTAACAATTTTTACATATTGAACAATTCGAATTATCAAAACGAAATCCATAATGAGTCTCTATAGATCCAACAAGACTCTCCACTAATCCCAATTTGTAATTATACTAGCTAACTTTATGCATATGTGGGTACATAATATTATTGCAAATGTGTTTTTATTTTGAAGAAACACAATAGAAAAAGCAAACAGCGGAGAAAAGGGAAAATAACAATGCAGGGTCGGAGGTCCAAAAAATATATGTAAAATATGACGGTGTAACTTTTTATGTGGTGAGATGTAACTCAAAAAGTGTGCAAGTGCAAACTCGTGTCTGTATATTGCACAGCTCATGTCTACATGTATATTTTTTTATCTATTTCTTTGGGATGTAATTCCCTTGAAGAAATAGTATTTTTTTTTTTTTTGATTTTGATGTGAGAGAAAAGGGAGAGATTGAGAATCCCGTCCATAATCTGAATTGGAGGATGTTGTTTGGTCTATAAGACTTATTATGTATTTTTTTTAATAATTTAAACTGTTTATTTTATTAAATATTTTGTATATTTCATTCACACACAAAAATTAGTTAATCTGATAATTATAACTTATTCAATTTATCTCATTAATCACAAAAAAAAAAAAAAAAAATGAATGACACTTATTTTTTTAAAAATAAATTATTCTTTTTTTTATATGACAAACATAATAAATTGAATAGACTGTGATAATCGAATTGACCTAATTTTTTTAAAATGAAATATACAAAGTGTCCAACAAAATGAATATTTCAAATCATTAAAACCAAATCCATAGTAAACTTTAGGAACCCAAACAACATCGTTCAGGCTCCAAAAATTATTTGGTGATCTTAGGATACAGTCGCGTTGTGCGTGTTGTGATTAGTGGAGGAGGTGAAATTAAATTTGAAATGTTTTGGGAAGAGATTAAAAACTGACTTTTTAATATATTTTTTTAAACTTGTAAAAAATGTGAGAATTAATGTAACTTGAAAGGAGTTAAAAGTTTAAAGATGATTTTTAATCATATTTTTAAAATAATCCTTTATATTGAGAAACAACATTATATTCACATAGCCGCGTAGGAGCACTAAATAATTTTTCGAGAATAAGGGGGAGGTTTTTCCTGCATTTATGATCATGCAGTCCTGTACCGTTGGGAATATTACTGAGCTATTAAAGGCTTGGTTTGAGAGATGGGTTAGTTTTTTTTGATTTTTTTTGATTTGGAAATTTTTTTTAACTTTTTAAATTTTTTGTTTTGAAAAAAAATATTATAATAATTATAAATTGAATATAATATTTTATTTATTTAGACTAAAAAAACCTATTTTAATCTCAAACCCACTTTCTAAACAGTGCCAAAATTTGAAACTTCATAAAAACATCCCATTATTATTTGATGTGATCGTATGTATTAAAATTCTATTATTAAATAATTTTAATTATATTATGTAAATTTGATATTATTTTAATTATATTATGTAAATTTGATATTAATATAATTATTTAATATTTAATATTATCAAATAATGTTATATTAGTATATGTTCAATATGGAGCAATTTATATTTTACCTCTTTAAACTATTGTCTCAAATCACTTTAGGCTTTGAATTAAAAATTATAATATTTAACTTCCTCATCTATTAATTCTTTTCAATTTAGGATTATTTTGAAAATTTGGTTAAAAATTAATTTTTAGCTTTTAACCTATTTTAAGTTATAATCTCTCTATTTTTTTACACGTTTTTATTATAAAAAAAAAATCAAAAAATTAATTATTAATCAACTTCCCAAAACAATCCTTCCACTTCGAGGACAAAAATACCCTTTTAAGTATTGTTGGCTACATATTTTGTAAAAGCCAATTACAATTCGGCACGTGGCAGAATAAGGGTATTATGGGAAGATGATTTTAATCTTCGATCCCAATCGTACACGTGGCAATAAATATTGGTTCTCAAGTGATCTGAGTAGCACTAGATCAGTAATGAGATACAAGGTGACGTGGCTTCAACGGTTACCTATATTCAAATTCAAATACATGAGGAAAGCTTAATTGCAAGTGATGGCATAGTGGAACTACTTCTAAGGCAGCATGATCAGCGATCATGGAGGAGCAGTTCGACGGTTCGAAGTGCAGTTCGAAGGTCATCTTTGACAAGTATAAATAGCAAGGAAGTCCCCAGAAAAGACCCCCAGACTCAGATCATACAAACCAGTCTTTACTTCATATTTTCTTTCCCAGTTTTACATTTCCTGTACTTTAAATACATGTTCTTTAAATACCTGTACTTTAAATACCCGCACTGCACTTCGATTCATAGGAGTAGTTTCAAGTAGATTCAAGTAGGCTGTTGCTGTAAACCTCCTCGAGGCTGAGTTTGGACTATTGTAAGTGTTCATTTTAATGAAATACTTCGATTGTTCTTCATATTAACTGTTATTTCTCTTAATTTCTCCTAAGTCAAGCCACCAGTAAAAGTCCTCTTCATTGAGGCTGAAAGAACTAAAACACAATCGTTTGATAATTGATTGGCAATTATAATTTCTATAAGGACTGATTGATCCTTACTGGCACGCTCGCATTTACAAAAATACCCTTCGAAAAGCCAAAAAGTCAACATATATTTTTGGCACGCCCAGTGGGACTTGTTAAAATGGCTAGACGAAGACGACAAGGAGAAAATGAACGCTTGGAAGAAGGTGTAAAAGGAGAGGTAGAGATACCTAATCCAGAGGAGAATGTGGTAACACATCCTGTGGAGACTCCTATGCTATCAGAACCTTTGGTCGAACAGACCAGTACTTCTGGTCAAGAACCATATGTTCATAATATTGGACGAAACCAAGGAATTGGACCATCCACCGTTCCAGCTACTCAGCCAACAAATCCATGGGATGGCTTGGTAGATGCAATGGGACAACAATTAATGAACACAATGGAAAGGTGGGCAACATCCTTTTTAGATCGAATGAATAACCACCAACCAACAAGTACAAGACACACAGAGGAAATTTTAAATGTCCCTCAGCAAAAATTAGCTAGAGAAAAACAGCCTATGCAAGTTAATGGACAATCTAATGGTCAGACTAGTACTCAGAACTATGAAAGACCATCGCCTCAGTCTTGGTATGAACCCATTTCAAGGCCTGTAGTAGGCCAAAATGCCTCAGTACTCAACAATGAAGCCACACAAGTTGGTGGATCTGGCCAAGTACAAGAAACTGGCATAAGAATTGTGGCAAATCCCATGTTTGAAGCCATACCTGGCACTAGGGGATATAATAATCCCTTATTCGAATTTATACCCAGAGGGTTGGAAGGTTTTCCCACAAATGGAAGGGACACAATACCTGTTCCAACACCTTTCACAGGTCCTTTCGCAGGACAGACTCAAAGGGGTTACCCATACCCCCAAAAGCAACTTGCACCACAGGGCCAACCAGTCCCAAATGTACCACCTTATGGACCAAGAGGACCACAAGCACAAGTTTGTCCACCAAACCCTGTGTTTGTCCCTCCAGTAGTGGTTCAACAAGCACAGAATATGGTCCCTAGGGATCAAATTGCTGATATTGTTAGGGAGATGTGTGGACCGATGGCTCGGGGGGTCCAGACTCCTGTATACAAAAAACCATATCCAGAATGGGTAGATAGGGTACATGAATATCCAAGAGGATTCAAAATACCAGATTTTACCCTATTCTATGGAATTGGAAATCAATCAACAGTAGAGCACATTGCTAGATTCACTGCTCAATGTGGTGAATTCACTAATCATGACTACATAAAACTGAGATTATTTCCAAATTCTTTAACTGGAGGAGCATTTGTATGGTATATCAACCTTACACCTGGCTCCATTCAAACTTGGCAACAAATGGAAGAGGCATTTCATGCCCAATTCTTCCAATCGGAGCCAGAGGTGTCCATGGCAGACTTGGCAAGATTGAGTCAAAGGCCTGAAGAAAAGGCTACTCAGTTTATTGCCAAATTTAAAAGGGCTCGAAATAAATGTAGAGTCATCCTCCCAGAGCCAGAATTTGTAAGATTGGCTCAAAACGGTTTAGAGTTCAGGCTTCGAAAGAAGTTTGATTCAACTGAATTCAGGGATTTGGTCGAATTAACCTATAAGGTGTCTCGATATGAAGCATTACTAGAGGAAGAACAAGATCGAAATAATACTTCGTATAAGACGTATTATAGAGATCCCAATTATGAGATCGATGCAGCAGAGATTGTGGGTAAAGAACCTGTAATCTGTGAAGCATTAATTCATAAGGATACAACCATCGACCAGCAGTTTAAAAAGAAAGACCTTCACAGAAAGTACTCTTTCGATTTAACAAAAGCAGATGACATTTTTGATCATTTGCTTGCAGCCAATTTCCTTAAGTTACCAAAAGGAGTAAAACTGCCATCTCCAGATGAACTTAAAGGAAAAGTATACTGTAAATGGCATAATTCTTGGTCTCACTCGACTAAAAACTGCATTGTTTTTCGAGACAGGATCCAAGAGCAAATTCAGAAAGGAAGTTTGAAGTTTCCAGCCAAGACAGAAAAAGCCATGGGAATTGACAGTAACCCGTTTCCAGAAGTTGGAGAAAGCGCGGCTAATGTGGTTGTACCAAACTTTCAGAATCTATCTCTGCAGGAATTGGAAGAGGTCAATGTGCAAATGCATATTGCCAACCAGACAACTGCCAAGAAAGAGACTAGAAGCCCGCCAGTTATTGGACAAGGTTTCTTACATCAGAAGGAACACTCTGATGAAGAAGCACTGGATGACGATTCCTTGGAAGCAGCTGTAATGCAGAGGATGTGTCCTAGATGCAGACTAAGCTACAAATGGTTGAAGGGGCTTCCGATTAATGGGAAACAATACTATAGGGATGTTCAGAGACGTCCTAAATCAACCAACGCTTACAACAAAAGGCCGTACCCGGCTAGTGATAGGCAGCGACCATTAGTGGTTGAGCCTGCAGTTGACAGAATACATACTAAAGGCAAGAGGCCCTTGTATGAGTCTAGGCCACTTAACTATTACAGAATGGAGAGCAAACATTCTGAAAGAAGATTGGAGAGGAGTTCAGGTTATGGGACCAAAGCCAAAGATTGGCCCCCCAGACCAACCTCACACAAAACAGAAAATGGCCACCTCCATCAAAGGCCAGAATCAAACTCGAAGCATGAGACCAGAACCAAGCACTTACCTTCACGGCCAGTTTCGAAGATGGCTTCGAAGGTGGAAAAAGGTGATTCAACATCTGAATCAGTAAGCTCTTGGGTACCTGGAGTTCCAGATTGATTTGTAATGCAAAACAAACCTAGGGAAGTGTCTGCCAGGAGAGATGTTGGAATCCCAGGCAGGATGGTCAAGCCTCCTTTGGTGGCTCCGAACAACTGGGTATTGCTGAAACACCCAAAGACAAAGGAACCAAATATAGTTCCAGTTATTTCCAGATCACAAAGGAGAAAGATTCAGCGCAGGTACACCTAGTACCAACAAGATCTGAAAGAAAGTGGAGAGAGTTTTTCACAGGTCAAGACGGAAGGAAAGAAAACTTCGAACTTAAACCATACTCCAAAACCGACTCTACAAAGTAAAGTGGTTTGTAGCAGAGAACAATTGGCCCAAGTTCATTCTGAACTAAAGGCCAGGGAGAAGTCTAGTTTGGCAGGGCTGGAGAAGGCTCTGATGGAAAGTGATAGCAAAACGGATGAAGAGATTGGCATGAGCCAAAAGAAGGAAATGGCAGAAGAAGAAATATTCGAAGCCTTCATGGCTGAACAGACATTTCTGACTGAAGAACCAGTTGAAAAGGATCCTTCGATGGGATCAGTTATCAATGAAGTACTAGAGTGCAGCATGGAGGATGCTGCTGAAGACACTGAGCAAGGTAGCCAAGAGGGGAAGAAGGTACAGCCAGCCATCCAGTTTGGCTCATTTCCCCCTGTATCAGTCAATATGGTACACATACTACCTCATGAATTCCAGGCTGGAAATGAGGACCAGGGTGACCAAGACATGGATCCAATTCCTGTCTCCAATGAAGAGTCACAAGTGAGTATGGTACAGGATGCTCCTGAAATGGCTACTCCAATGGAAACTGAGTATGAAAGCGAGGAAGAGGTGAGCATCAACCTCTCATATCCTTTTAAATATCCCTCAAATTCCATGACCCAACATGTCAAGCCTTTGTACATTAAGGCTTTCTTCGATGGGATACAGCTAAACCGAGTCCTAATAGACAATGGGGCAGCGGTAAACTTATTACTGAAATCTTCTTTGAAGAAACTAGGGAAAAAAAATCCCAGGTTGATCCCAACCAGCACCACCATCGCTGGCTTTGCTGGAGATAAACAGATGGCTCAAGGGATTCTGCCTATTAACTTGAGTGTGGGAACCAGGGACTGCATGACAGCATTCTTCGTAATCGACAGCAATGCTAAATATAATGCTTTACTTGGGAGAGATTGGATCCACACTAACAAATGTGTGCCTTCCTCTTTGCATCAGAAAATCATGATGGCTCTGGGCAATAGAGAGACAGAGGAGATTGATGCAGATCCTCAACCCTTCATAGCCTGTGCAGACTTTGCAGAGGCCAAGTTGTATATTGAGGGAGTGACACCACTCAGTATACTGAGGAAAGCTGATGGCTCAGCTGAAGTGACGGCTAATGAGGAAGTAACACACCTGAAGCACTTAGTCCAAGAAAGTGCTGATGAAGAGGTTGTCGTAAAAGATGACAATGATGCCTGGTTATAGACAAAGAAGTGAAGAATAAGAAGCCAAGTCCTTGGCTTTGATTAAATTCTCATCATTGGACGTAAAAGCAATAGTCCAGAAAGTACAGAAGCAAGAGAGAGAGGCCATGATAATTGGCTGTAAACAAGAGCAGCAACAGGTCAGAAGTTTGACCCTTGGGAAATACTGTGCATTGGACATTGAAACAAAAGTCCAAGAGATACAGGAAGAAGACGCCTTATGGACAGATTTTGTCTATGAAGAAGAGGGCAGAGATGTCGAATTAAAGAACCTAGGAGCAGAACAAGGCGAGAAGGTTGCTTCGAAGGTTGAAGAAACCAAAGAAGAAGCTTCAATGAGTTCTCAGACACAAGACCCCTTAGAAGAAGTGAATTTAGGGGAAGGTTCTATGCAGCAGCCCACCTATATAAGTACTTGCTTGAATGTTCTAGACAGAGACCAATTATTGGTTGTTCTAAAGAAATACAAAGATTGCTTTACATGGTCTTATAATGAACTACCAGGATTGGATAGATCATTGGTGGAACATAGGCTCCCTATGAAGCCTAATTTCAAGCCATACAAGCAGAAACCAAGAAGGATGAGTCCAGAAGTAATTCAGAAGGTCAAGGAAGAAATTCTTAGACTGCTCAAGGCAGACTTTATTAGGACAGCCAGGTATGTTGAATGGCTGTCTAATATTGTGCCTGTAGTTAAGAAGAATGGCAAAATGAGGGTATGCATCGATTTCAGAAACTTAAATCTAGCAACTCCTAAAGATGAGTACCCTATGCCTATAGTGGATCTGCTGGTAGACAGTTCAGCAGGGCATCAAGTTTTATCAATGATGGATGGCCACTCTGGTTATAACCAAATATGCATTGCAGAGGAAGATATCCACAAGACAGCATTCAGATGTCCTGAGAATATTGGCACCTTCGAATGGGTTAAAATGCCATTTGGTCTGAAGAATGTTGGGGCTACATATCAGAGGGCTATGAACACTATCTTTCATGATCTTATTGGAGGATATCTAGAATGTTATATTGATAACATTGTGGTGAAATCCCAGTCCATGGAGGAGCATTTGTTTCATTTAGAAGCAGCTTTCGAAAGAATGAGGAAGTTCAAGTTGAAACTTAATCCTCTTAAGTGTGCTTTTGGTGTATCATCTGGAAACTTCTTGGGTTATGTAGTGCACCAGAAAGGAATACAGATTGATCAGAATAAAGCTAAAGCCATCATTAAAGCTCGGCCTCCATCAAGTAAGAAAGAATTACAAAGGTTCCTGGGACAGGTTAACTTTCTTCGAATGTTCATTTCTAACACTGCAGGGAAAACTAAAGTATTTTCTTCCTTGTTAAGGCTGAAAGATGAAGAGGAATTTGTGTGGACAGCAGAGCATCAAAGTGCTTTCGAAGGTATCAAAGCGCTTTCGAAGGTATCAAAGCCTACTTGGCCAACCCTCCAGCGCTGATGCCACCAAAGGGGAACAAGCCTTTAAAGTTGTACATAGCTGCAGCAGAAGATTCATTGGGAGCTTTCTTAGCCCAAGACAACGAAGAAGGCAAAGAGCAAGCTATTTATTACCTTAGTAGGTTTTTAAATTCTTGTGAATGTAAATATTCAGCTGTTGAAAAGCTGTGTCTTGCTTTGTATTTTGCTGCAATGAAATTAAGATATTATCTTTTATCTACAACTATCTTGGTAATTGCAACCACAGATTTGGTTAAATACATGTTATCTAGACCTATGTTGAGGGGAAGAACTGACAAATGGATATTAGCCTTATCAGAATTTCATCTAGAATATGTCCCTCAAAGGGCAGTAAAATGGCAAGTTTTAGACAATTTTCTGGCAGATCATCCATCTCAAACAGAAAGTCAAGAGATAATGGAGCTTGGTATGGCTAGTGTTGAACCATGGCAAATGTGGTTCGATGGATCGAAGGCCAATGGATTAATTGGGATTGGTATTGTGATTAAGTCTCCACAAGGAGTAGAAACCACACATGGTTTCAAAGTGGATGAAGCTAGCTGTTCCAATAACCAGGCTGAATACGAAGCCTTAATAGTGGGACTAGAAATCCTGATTGGATTACAAGTACATGCAGTTGACATATTTGGAGACTCTCAATTGGTAGTTAACCAAGTAAAAGGGATTTTCAAGTGTCAAAGCATAAGCATTTTACCATACTATGTTGTTGCATTACATCTGCTTTCTCAATTTCAAATAGCAAATGTAACTCATGTTCTAAGATTCTTGAACAATAGAGCTAATGATGTGGCTCAGAAAGTTTCGAACTTCAAGAGAATGAATAGTACTCAAAGGGACATAAGCCAAACAACATATCAGAAATTAATACAGCCTTTGAATAAAAGGAATGTGGTCTTGGAAGTCAACCATAATGACTTGCAAGAACAAGATTGGAGGCATCCAATAATGCAGTACTTGGTTGGTCCATCTTCGAAGGCCAGCAGAAAAGTCAAATTGCAATCTATGCAATACATGATATATGGTAATGCTCTCTATAAAAGGGGGGGAGATGGCTTATTGTTGGAATGTTTAGGCCTAAAAGAAGCATTAACAGCCATGGCTGAGGTTCATGAAGGCATCTGTGGTGCTCATCAGCCCGGTGTAAAGATGAGACGGTTGCTTCGAAGGCATTTCTACTATTGGCCAACTATTCTTAAAGATTGCATAGAATATGCAAAGGGTTGCCAGGCATGCCAAAAACATGGCACAATAAGGCATGTGCCCATAACTGACCTACATGCAGTAGTGAAGCCTTGGCCATTCAGAGGATGGGCCATGGATATGATGGGAAAAATACATCCACCTTCTTCGAAGCATCATTGTTTCATTCTAGTGGCCACTGACTACTTCACTAAATGGGTCGAAGCTAAGCCATACAAGGCTGTAGACCAGACAAAGGTCATTGGGTTCATTAAAGATCTGATCCATAGATTTGGCATCCCACAAACCATAACAGTTGATAATGGAACTGTGTTCGATGGGAAAATGGTAAAGTCCTTTGTGGCAGAATTTGGAATTAGCCTTATTAATTCCACACCCTATTATGCACAAGCCAATGGTCAAGCTGAATCATCCAATAAGTCCTTGAAAAAGGGAATACAAAAGATGGTGGAAGATAATTCTAGGGATTGGCATAACCTATTGTTGGATGTTTTATGGGCTTACAGAACTTCCCCAAGGTCAAGCACAGGTGTCACCCCTTATGCCTTAGTATACGGGCATGATGCAGTGTTACCTGTGGAGATTAATGTTAAATCTCTGAGGGTAAGATGCCAAGATCAATTAGATCCTGAGCAATATCATCAAAGCATGTGCTTGGAACTAGAAGGCATAGATGAAGCCAGGATTTTGGCGTTAAATAGCATTCTTTTTCAAAAGAAGAAAGCAGCCAAGAATTATAATAAGAAAGTCAAGCATATTGGCTTTGATGAAGGTGATTTGGCATGGAAGACAATACTCCCAATAGGAATTAAAAGCCATAAGTTTGGCAAATGGTCACCTAACTGGGAAGGACCATATCAAATTCATAGAGTTCTGCCTTTTGGAGCATACCATTTGAGAAATTTGAATGGGTATGTACATCCCAAAAAGATTAATGGCAGATATTTAAAGCCTTATTTTTCAACCATTTGGGAAACACAAGGAGTAAAATAAACATTAAAGCACAAAACATAAGACTGCTCAAATGATAGACAAAATTTGTTCTTTTATAAAGAATTAAATACATTGTGTCACAGATTGGCGCAGAAATCATTACAATGTCTTAATTGTTTTTGTATAATGGATTTCCTATTACTAAGTGATGGAAACAATTGAATAGCTGCAGCCATGTCTTCTTTTCGATCAGCCAGCTCTTGGTTGGTGATGTGCAATTTGGTATCAGTTCTAACCAAGGCTTGGTTTACTGCGGCCAGCTCCTCTTCAAGCTGAGCTTTCTTCTCCAACAATTGGACTCGAAAGTAAGAGGCAGAAGAGTGTTGTTCCTTAAGCATTGATACCTCGGTGTGCACTTGGGAAACAAAACCCTAGTCCCTAGCTAGTCTCTCATCCGCAGTCTTAGCAGCATAACAAATGTTGAGATAGAAATCAATAGTAGCTGCAGCCTGGGTGTCACGACCCAAACCCGCCCCTGTAGGTTTAGCGTCGCAACCGGCCAGTAATCCTTGGATTACCTACGGCCTCTGATGACATTAATATAAAATAAGGGGCTAGCGGAAGCAGATACATAAATATAAATGTCCAATGAGCTGTGTTGACTTACATGAAACAGAATAATTTTAAAACTTTAATTACATAACCATGAGTCAACCATACAGTATATTATAACCACACACTTACACGAATGTACAACCAACATAATTAACATAAATCTCATGCATAACAGACTAAACAAAACTTGGTCCCAAGACACTTCGGGAACCTCCACGTGAGGCACAAAGGCTGGCTGACAACAGAAACACAGTCCCCCACAAAACCTTCGGGCTTGCACTCCAGAATGCTCACCTATAATATATATATACAAACAGTGAGCTAAAGCCCAGTGAATAACATTAAGGTAAAGGGGTTAGTGAACGAAATCCGAACATTTCATATGTATAAAACAAATCATAGCATAATCATAGTCATCTCATATCAGAACATAATAATGGCATACTCCATAGAACATAACACATATCCAAAACGTCTTCCGACTAGAGTAACCGGTCCCAGACACCGATTAAACAAACACCACAATGAAGTGGCTAACGAGATCTCGTAAATGTCATGGACTCGCATTTTCATGCTGTCCCCCATGACTTGGGACTATTTATGGATGCCATAATAGATTTCAAACTTGGAATGTTCGTTCACAGAAACATATATCATTTCAGAAATCATAGCTTGATATATCACATTTGGAACATAATTTCATATCAACGTATCTTTACGATAACGTTACTCACAGTGATTCCGTAGATGGTCAAGCACTTCTTGGACGTTGACCTACAATCACAAAATACATAGCACCAACGAATCTTATCATTACTTATTCATGTGGCTATTAAGGCTTAGCTTTCATTACGTTGGTTCATGTTCATTCTTAACACATGGCTTAGAACACACACACACCCTTACAATCTCTTAGTGTGATTCATTCTTATTACAATGCTCAAGTCACATACATACTTGTCATTCTTTATCTTAGTGTACGTTTCTAGCCCATAACCTCATTACTATAGCTTAATTAAGGCTTAGGAGTGCCTAAGATGCAATGAGGATGTCAAAACATGCTTTGGAACACTTAGGCAAATTTTCAGAATTTTAGGTCCTCGCTCGAGCGAGCATGCAGAAATGACACTCCGCTCGAGCGTAGACTTCCTCGCTCGAGCGGACATGAAAAGATGTGAGTGGTCGCTCGAGCGCACATGCTTTCGCTCGAGCGATCTGTAAATTCTGCAAAACTTCTGGGAGCTCGAAATTTACGCTCGAGCGGACTTTTGGTCGCTCGAGCGAAGTGCACAATCTCTGAGTGGTCGCTCGAGCGAGAACCCCTTCGCTCGAGCAAGCCTGCAAAATCTGGGATTTCCAGATTGCTCCTCCAACTTCAAAACTTGAATTTAAACCTCCAAAACACCTCTCTTGGGCCCTAGAATTTGATATAACCCAGAAAACTTGTAGAATATGAAAGTTCAAAGATCCATTTATAAAAATCATGGCCCAAGGTTTGTCAAAACTCATATTTTCAACTTAAAACATGATGGATGCTCAAGAACATCACATGCAAGGATTTCTTTGAATTCAAACCCTCCAAAACATAATTAAACTTGATAATTTGATGGAAAATAAGATAAACTCATGGATTAAAGCAATAATATGGACATGCATGCAAGAATCTCCATGAAAACAACTTGAAACTCCATGATATGCACATGCATGCATGAATTGTTACTCAACTCCTCCTTCTAAGCTCATATACATGATTAAACTCATAATCTTGAAGAAATCTCATGTTAGATGACTAAAGTTCACAAATTAAGGGTTGAATTCTCACCTAGAGCCTTGAATTAGCTAGGTAATAGCACAATCTTGATGAATGCAAGCTATAAACTCAATCTCCTCTTCAATCTACCAAGTCTCTAAGCAAGACCAAGATGAAATCAAGCTCTCTCTCTCCTCTCTCTCTCTCTAGCCGAATTTGCTCAAGAATGAGCTGATGAAATGATGTAAATGAAGGCTCAAAATCTTTTATGAAGTGGGCCACTAAGTGGCAAAATAGTAATTATAGCCAACTCTTGTAATTTAGCTTCATTAAATCTAATTTAATCATGCTCAATCACATTTTAATTAAATATGCCAAAAGGTTCTAAAAATTCCCATTAACACGATGGTATAATTAATTTCGAGTTTGGATGCCGATAAGGCTTTCAATTTTCAATTTAAAGTGAAATTTCATCAGATATTACTATGGGTAACAAATAAAAGCCAATTATGATGCAAATTACATATTAATCCCATCTTTCATTTTAATCCACTCATTAGCATCCTTAAATATCGATTAATAGCTAATTACGGGTCGGGGTTATTACACTGGGATAGATGATTTGAGACATTCATACCAGACTGCTCAGCAATGTTACAGCATTGAAGGAACCCATTCTTGATGATAGGCCTTTGTAGAGCCTCGAAGGGAATCCTCGAAAAAGAAGTCAGCAATTCCAGGCATACGTCCAGATCTATTGAAGGTGTAGAAGGCTTGCTGCTGGAGGGAGGAAGGAAGACTCTCAAAAATTTCCAATAAGGAGTCAGCCAAAACTAATGGCTCAGCTTCAACACTAAATGATGGAGAGGTAGAAGGTATGTCGAAGAGACTAGCTAGTTTTCCTTCGAAGATGTCTACCTCATCCCTAGACATGAAGGGCATAGAGAGTGTTGTGGTGGAGGACACAGAGGACTGCATGGGGATAGGAGAAATGGATGGAGCATCTTTGGTAGTCTCTATGGTCCTAGCCACCAACGAATCAAGTGAAGAGGGGCTGGAAGTAGGCACAGTTGATGAACCATGAATTGGAGAACTACCAGCACCCTCTATGGAAGAATCAACTGCCATTGGGAATGGAGTGGCAGTTGGAATTTTTGAGAAGGAAGGAGGAAGAGCGAAGAAGTAAACTGAGGTAGATCAAAAGTCAAAAAAGGGAGATATGGCTCTAAGCCAAGGAAAAGAGATGCAGGGATGTTTGGACTCAAAGAAGATACATCGATTATAGGCTTAGAGAGTGGGAGCATGATTTGGATGGTTTTTACATGTTGTATCTGGTCAACTTCAACTGAAATCGAGGGAGGCCTCGCTGGAAAGATGAATGCAGTAGCTGTTACTGCAAGAGGAAGAAATACAAAAGACTGTCAAAATTCAGTATTAAAAGTTGACAAAGGAAAGACAACGGAAGTGTGAATGAAATTACTTGATCCAGTGGTACTAGTACTGATGGGAGAGTTGCGAAGAGAGTAATGTTCGGTAGTTTGTTGCCTTCTTGCAGTTTCCCTTTGAAGTGCATCAGCAGTAGCAGATTCATCTCTCAAAATTTGTTGCTGCCGTCTTTTCTCGGCCCTCTCAAAGACAATTATTGCCTTGGGATGTTCCTACTCTACTGCCTTGGTAGCTACTTCGTGAATGGGATCTTCAACCAAGACAGTAGTTGAAACAGTCACCTTCCTTCTCTTTTCTATTGCTTGGGCGATTGTCTCAAAATTAGAGTCCTCAGTAAAGTCAGAAGGAGAGACAGTAATCTTTCTTCTCCTCTTTCTTTGAACTGACTTTGTCTGTTCCTCAGATTTTTTCTCAACTTCCTCAAATTGAGATTCGGAAATAAATTCCTTCTCTACCTCCCTAATGGTTGTCTCCTCTTGAAACAAGTCAGTCACTTTTTTCCTTTTGGTCATAGGTGACTCGTGTTCTGGGTCTGTTTCTCTTTCTTATTCTTCTTTTTCTTCTGACACCTCGGTTGTTTTCTTTTCAGAATCAAGCAGTCTTCTCTTCTTTTGCTGCTGATCACCTTCACAAGAAATATAGAAACAGAATAAGAATAACATAATCAGCATTGTATAGGAAGTCGAATGAGAGAAAACAAAGGCATATACCTTTCTTTGAAGTAGCCCGAGTGGCTTTCGAAGGAGTTGAGGTAGCAGGAATGGACTGAGTTGTAGGAGGCACAGTAGAGAAAGGGACAGTTTCAGCTCCTTTGGGCTTGGATACATCTAATACCTCCAGTAGGTTTTGAGGTGAAATGGCTAAATAGAGTTCCATATTATTTTCCCACCAGTTTTGGTATCTCTTCAATACAGTACCTTCAGGAATGAAAGGAGTATACTCAAAACAAGCCAAGTCATCCATAAATTTGAAGGTTGCTTCCTCCAGCCTTGATTTCCTAACCTTCAGATCTCTCCTGGTAAGGCTCAGATTGGTGTTGCTGCAGAGAGGTATTGGGACCCCTTGTGTGAAACCAAATTGTCTAGCAAATTGAGCAGGATAATAAGGTTCAGCTATACATTTATAAGCTCTGGGGTTTGTGGTCCCAATAAACAGTTCCCTAGGAAGCAGAAGGGAGGCCCATATATCTTTGTGAATAGGCGAAGCACAGAGCCTGTCACTTAAGAAGTGATTCAACCAAGCTGGACCTTTGTTGGTCTCGAAGGGACGGAAGCGGTGAATAGGAAGGGCGGCTGGTAGTTGATGGAAGAAAGAGAAATAAAAGGCAAAGGTAGAAAGTAGAAGGATAGAGGGAAGCATTGGCTAGTCTTATGCCATGGGTAAGAGAGTGTAACCCAGAAAATTTAAGGCATTTGGATTGCAATTCAGTAAAATAGGTGAAAAGCCAAAACTGAAGGATCCAGAATGGCCCCCCTTGATTAGCATCTAAGGGCTTCTCACAAAAAATGGAACAAACTCTGTATACATGACCTAGAATTATATGGGGCTAAGGCTACCCTTTTTTGCAAAACAAAGGCTTTGGCAAGAGGAGCAAATTCAGGCATAATTCTTTGAGAAGAGGTGCAGAAGAGGAATTTGCAAAGCCAGTATAACAAGAAAGAAAAGAATTCCCTATCAGTTACTGGGCCCTCTTTTTTATTTTCAGCTTTAACAAAATCGCTGTAAGATAAGTTAAGAGAGTGGAGGGAGAAAGAGACTGTTAAATCAGGAAAATCTGGTGTAATAAGGGTACCAATAGGGGATACTCCTAGTAGATGGAAAATATCAAGAACAGTAGGAGCCATCATCCCACATCTAAATTGAAAGAAATTGAAGATAGGGTTCCAAAAACATAGAGCAGCAGGGACTAAGAAAGGGTCCTCCGAGATAGTTACCCTAGATAGTCGGAGAGCATCGAGAAGGCAGAGCTCTTGAAGGTCCAGTGTCCTCGCAGGGATGACCCGATCATACCACTCTTGCCATTCCGGTCTCATTGTGGGCCAACATCGGTGGGGGCGATTGACTCTCCAGTTCCTCCAATCGAGACCACTTTCATAAAGGAGACATTGGTTTTCCAGACGAGGATATAGAGCTGGGAGCTCAATAGGGATCTCCTTGAAGATTGGCCCAAGCACGTAATCTTGTCGCTCATGACGACGAGGGACAAAGATACGCCCGTCAATGGCGCTTTTCCCCCCAGCCTTGTACTTCTCACACTCTACGTCAATGAGCCTTTTCAAGGCTACGGATGAGCTCACACGTTCTATGATTGGCACTTCTGGTGAAGAAGAAGCCATTGATGGTATGATTTTCGAAAAGGAAAGGGGGAAGTAAAGAGAAGTGAAAGATATGAGGGTTTGAACGTTAAAAAAACAAGTGATTTCAGAAGCGCGAAGCAAGAGGGTTTTAAAGAAAAGCTTTTTGTGTCTGGAAATATATTGCATAAGTCGTTAAGTACTAGAAGTACGAATACGAGGAGTCTCTTCCAATATTGATAGTTTTGGAGGGAAAAGCACATTCCGGATGTTGATGCTAGCTTCGAAGCAAGATATTTGGCTTCGAAATGAGATTTTGGCGCCAAAAAATCAAATAACAACGGCTTCGAAATACATAAGTCGGCTTCGAAGCGTACTACACGCTTAAAAATGTTAGAATGCTCGAATATTGGTCCACTTCAAAGGGTTTAAAGACCTGTTTGAGGGTTATTAATCAAAGTAACGACCTTTGGAGTAACTCCTTGGATCCTTTAAGGATGAGCACTGTTCGAAGCATTAAAACCAATCGTTGGTTTTTATATATATAAGAAGGAATCTCTTTTTGAACCAAAAACAGTGTGGATTACTCTTCGAAGCAAAATATTCAATTTGAAATTGATTGGCTATATTAACCATGACCATATATTGGTTATAGTTAGTTTTGAGGGGCAATTCAAAGCATTAACTCCAGATGATATCAGCCAGAATTTTCAACTATACTCCATAAATTGGAAAAAGACATGTTGGTTCTTTTAGCGTTTCATTAAACAATTGAGGTCAGATTCGAAGGATGAGATTGTTCAATTCGAAGCTATGAGTTGGCTTTTAAAAGCAAAAGGAAGTAGAGTCAAACAATGTCAAGTACAGAAGGACTTTGTTTATATTGAAGCCAAGACAATTACATTAAGTAACCTTATTTGGGTACAAATTCAAGCTCATAAAAATAAGGAATAGAATAAATAACAAGATCATGAAACTTTGTCCAACAATGATCAATGAATGTTTGTTCTTTCTTTATTATATCTTCTATCTCCTTTAATGTTGGCTGCATAAGTTGGTGTGCTCTCACTTCATAATAGAGCTCCTCATCTTTTATTTCGAAAGCCTCTTCCCTCAATGTTTGTTCTAACTCATCTATAACTAAATCATCCCAATACGCAGAATCTTTATTTTTGAAGTCATCGAAATATTCGATGAAGTTCTCTGCTTCGTACTGGGCATGAATTCGGAGAGATGAAAGTTGATCCAAAGATTGGATGGTGACCTTGGAATTCCGATGCCAGTGGAGGAGTACCGGAAGTTGATCCAGGAACATGTGAAGTTCTGCTTGGGCAATGGGATTAAGGACATGGCCTCTAGTCAGAATATCACAAGCCCATCGAAAGTTCTTGAGAGGGATGTCATCCTCAAGAACATTGAAGGGCAAGTGAGAAAAAGCCGCGAGCAGAAGTTGAGCTTGTTTCCGCTCAAATGGAGTTGGGGATGATGGAGGTTTGTAAGGTGGAAAGATTTTGTCCATGAGAAGGGCAAGCCTTAATTTCTCTGTCTAGGAAAGAGTGGGAGGAGGAGAAAGAGTAGATGGTTCCGCTTCAGAAGATGGAGAATGTGTGGATGCTTCTATTCCAGAAGGTGGAGAAGAAGGTGTGGATGCTTCAATTTCAGGAGATGGAGAAGAAGAAGTGGATGCTTCTGTTATGGAAGATGGCACGGGAGTGGAAGGAACAAAGGCATTAATGTAGTCAAGCCAGTCAAAAGAGCAAATCTTCGCCTTTTTGGCTAAAAATGAAGGGTTGTACCCTTGTGATTCTTCCAGACGCCGGGTAGTGTGCATTATCCTTGTGGGCATAGAGGATGTGTACCAGGCCACAAGTAGATTCTCCTCCAAACTACGTCGAAGGTCAATGGGCACATAAAGATAGACCACCGAGCTTCGAGCGTAAGAAGGAAAATCTGAAGGGTCAGTGAACTCAACAAAATGGTGATTGATTCGTTCCCTCAAGTCCCAGGACTCAGGTGCTGACCAGTTTGTCCATCCGGAAACCCCAGAAGATGAAGAAGTGGTAGCTTCATCCCAAGCAGAGGTTTGTGAAGAAGAACTTCCCAAGTCCATATTTGCAACTTGTTGAAGCAGAGGCTTGAGAATAGTTCGTTCAAAGTATAAGGGGAGTTTAGAGAAAGAACTTCTTGTATCTGTAAATTTGTAAACCAAATGATTAAGGGCAATGTGTTCGTAGTCCAAAGGTTGATAATCTACAAAAGCCTCCATGACCTGAAGCTAGAAGGGCGGGTAAAGGTGGCTAATGAATGCGTGGAGATTCTTTCGAGGGAAAACAGCACTACTCAATGGCTCTTCGTATGCTTGATCAATAGAGTGAGAAGTTGATTGAGTCATAGTCCGTTCGAATGCTAAAGGTATTGGAATGTTCAACAAGTTGAGAGTTAATGCAAATGATCACCAAATAGGTGACGGTTGTGTTTCCTGAAGATGGATTCCATGCACGTTCCAAAAGCGCGGGAAAAGCTTTTGATCCACTAATACCTCTAAGTATTGGGTATATTAGTGTGGGGGGTAATGTTGGCTACATATTTTGTAAAAGCCAATTACAATTCGACACGTGACAGAATAAGGGTATTATGGAAAGATGATTTTAATCTTCGATCCCAATCGTACACGTGGCAATAAATATTGGTTCTCAAGTGATCTGAGAAGCACTAGATCAGTAATGAGATACAAGGTGACGTGGCTTCAACAGTTACCTATATTCAAATTCAAATACAGGAGGGAAGCTCAATTGCAAGTGATGGCGTAGTGGAACTACTTCTAAGGCAGCATGATCAGCGATCATGGAGGAGCAGTTCGACGGTTCGAAGTGCAGTTTGAAGGTCATTCTTGACAAGTATAAATAGCAAGGAAGTCCCCAGAAAAGACCCCCAGACTCAGATCATACAAACCAGTCTTTACTTCATATTTTCTTTCCCAGTTTTACATTTTCTGTACTTTAAATACCTGTACTTTAAATACCTGTACTTTAAATACCCGCACTGCACTTCGATTCATAAGAGTAGTTTCAAGTAGATTCAAGTAGGCTGTTGCTGTAAACCTCCTCGAGGCTGAGTTTAAACTATTGTAAGTGTTCATTTTAATGAAATACATCGATTGTTCTTCATATTAACTGTTATTTCTCTTAATTTCTCCTAAGTCAAGCCACCAGTAAAAGTTCTCTTCATTGAGGCTGAAAGAACTAAATCACAATCGTCTGATAATTGATTGGCAATTATAATTTCTGTAAGGACTGATTGATCCTTGCTGGCACGCTCGCATTTACAAAAATAACCTTCGAAAAGCCAAAAAGCCAACAAGTATAGGAGTAAATTACACTTTACTCCTTTGAACTATCACTCTACCTCTCAACTAAAAAAATATTTGATTTTTAATTTAAAATAAAAATGTTAATTTTTTTAAAAAATAATTTTTCGTATTTTTTATATTTTAATCAATAAATTTTAATTTTACCTAAAATTTTAATATTCGTGAAGATTTTTTTTTAAATCACTAAAGACGAAAATATTAAAAAAAACAAAAAAATTGATATATTTTTTATTTCTTATCTTTGGTGAATATATTTCAATTTTTTTTTTTATAAATATTTTCGTTGTTTAGTTTTCAATTTTTAATTTTTTTTTTTCTAACAAACTAAAAATTAATTTAGTTGTAAAATGAAAAAAAAAATCAAAAATTCCAAATTAAAAGGTACCGTTTTGTAACACTTACGTTTCAGTTTTCTGTTTATATTTATAAAAATTTTAAAATTTTAAATAAAAACTTGTTTGGTAAATTTTTTATTTATAAATGAATGGTTTCAGTTTATAAATTTGGCCAAAAAATATAAACTAAAAAAATGTGTTTCCGTTTTGAGTTTTCAGTTTTTTTTTTTTACCACCCAACACTAGCCACCACCCGCCACCATTTTCCACCACTACCCACTCGCTACCACCCACCACCTGCCATCGTCACCCACCTACCCACCCATTACCACCACCCACCCGCCACCACCACCACCTCCACCCGCCACTCGCTACCACCCACCACACACTACCACCACCTACCCGCCACCACCACCCATCTGCCACCACCCGCTACCCACCACCTGCCACCCATCGTCACCACTTTCCACTACCGTCTTCCGCTGTCACTTTCCACCACTTGTCATTTCTCACTCTTTTTTATGTTTTTAAATTTTTTTAAACATTTTGTCAATTACTAAACGGGTTTGTAGTTTATGTTTTTCTAAAAATAAACAAAAATCAGTTTATAAAATTTTTGTAAATATAAACTGAAAACGAAAACGTTACCAAACAGACCCAAAGTAATATTAGGTGATATGAGGTCATGGTTCAAGGGATAAAGCGTAATTTATCTAACTGATAAAAGGATATTTTAGCCATAAAGATGCAAATTGAAAAAATAAATAAATAAATAAATAAGAAGGGTTAGTTGTTATAATATCTAATTGAGTAATAAAGTAAGATTTTTGTTAACATGTCTCCTAATATGTTAAGAAGACATTAAAGGTTGGTTTGAGATGTCTTAAAAAAGTGTACTTTTTGACTCATTGGTAAATTTGGATTGGGTTTGGGTTGGGTTTGATGTGATATGTTAGAAAGGTGATGTGATTTAAATAAAATGATGTGACTTAAATAAGATAGTGTCTTTTTGACTTATTTAGTACATGCGAAACTAGTCCTAAATTAAATGAATGTACTTATATCAATTTGTATAGAAAATAACACAATTTTAAAAATTGTCTTAATTAAATTATTTTATATTTATAACAAGACGACAATATCCCTTTTACTTTGCACCATCCACTTCCCCTATTTTTTTGAGTTCGGATCCTCTCGAGCATGCCTCTCCGACCATTCCTCTGGGTGACGGTCCAGATTGGGCCACGTCACCCCTAAAGAAATTTGCGGCTCGGATTAATTAAAAAAAATCAAAATTTAGGAAACAAAACAGAGGCCAAAACGTGAAAGAGACAACGAAAGTTCCCTCTCATGTCTTTCCATCCACATTTTCCCTCCTTCTTGAGTTCTTCACCAATGATGACTCCATCTCGTGAAATCAACGGTGATCATCGACGACTCCTTCTCGATCTCTCCCTCTGTCTGTCTCCCTCTTTCTCAGCACATCATCTTTACTTCGAAGATTTGCACCGCGAACCAAAGCTCCAACGACCGCGAACCATCGCGAACTGATCTGCACTGCTCAGTTCGGTATTTAAGATTTTTCATGTTTGCATCAAGCCCTACTGATATACCCAAATCATTTTCCAGTTGTTTTCCCCCAAATTCTTCACAATTTCAAAAGTTGAACCTAAGAATTCCATGGTGTGGTCACTTCGCTCCTGCAAATATCAATTATGATGGAAAAACCCTGCGGTATTGAAAACCAATATACCAGCTCAATAAAAATTACCAGCAAAACCCAGATGTTTTCATCTACTGCAACAAACATGTGCTTTGATTTGCCTAAAAAAATTTGGTGGCAAACAAGGCACTAACCTTACCACCAGGTACAACTAGTGTAAGAGTAGATGGAAGGATTTGAGTCTGGAGCAACACTAAAAATAAAAACTGAAAGGAAAAGTAAAACGAACTCCTAATCAAAACACCAAAAATTCTATTTTTAAAAAAAAAAAATAAATGCCGAGAAAACTTCAAAACAGATACTTGAATAATAAATAATAATAATAAATTGGATGACGATGGTCGCCAGTGAAGCATGGAGCGTCTCCTCCCCTTCTGTCTCTGTCTCTCCCTTTCTCTGTTTTTTGTTTGTTGTCTCTTCACGTTTTGGCCTCTGTTTTTCTTTCTGAATTTTGATTTTTTTTTATAATTAATTTGAGCCTCAGATTTCTTTAAGAGTGACGTGGTCTAATCTGGGCCGTCACCCGGAGGAAAGGCTGGAGAGGATCCGGACTCCATTTTTTTTGAATAATGCTAGAAATTTTAAAATTTTACTAAAAATTTTACCAAATATCTCACATGGGTGTGAGATCTACAATGTGGGTCTACACCCACGTGACATATTTTGTAGAATTTTTGAAATTTCTAACATTTTTGTATTTTTTTTATCTCTTCACTTTTCTTTGTGAATATATTTTTTCTAAAAAAATTAAAATTAAAATTTAATTTGGTGATTTTTTACAAAAATTAAGCACTAATTATTTTCATGTGATTTTTATTTGGAACATAAAATAATATTTTAAATTTTAAATATTTATTTATATTTATTTTTGTCAAACTAATTTATAATTTTTTTAAAAATAAATTCTTAATACAAATTTTAAAATTAAATCAAACAAAATATTTTGCAACTGAAATTTTTTCAGTGGGAATCTCACCATATTAGATTTGTTCAAAAAAAACAAAAAAATAATATAGGATATTTCTATTTTTTTTTATTATACGCAATAATAATGAAAGAATTTTTGTCTTATGAAAATAATAATACCTGTATCCATATGACAAAAAAAAAAAAAAAAAAAATTAACTCTTCAAAAATATTATAATTAATTTTTCTTATATATATATATATATTTTTCATGTAAGTAAAGAAAGTTAAGGCCAAGTTTAGCAACTTGTAAAAAAGTTAAAAAGTTAAAAAATTATTCAAAAAGTTAAAAAGTTAATATTATTTACCAAAAATCAACAATTACGGCTGCACAATTTCTAATTCGATTTTTTTCCTACAAATCAATTTTTATAATTTTTTATTACATATTTTTTCATAAAAAATTAAAAAATTAACTCAAACATCCATATTTTTAACCTCAATTTTTTAATTCAAAAAAATAAAAAATACACTTATTTAAGACACTCCAAACAATCCTTAAATATCATTTATAATTATTGCCAAAGCAATGCAAAATGTATGACGCATCTCAATTATATGTACCAAACTTTTTTGCTCTCACAAATTATTATAATATATTGAAAATTAAATAAAAACCAAACTGGGAACACTTTTTGGAAAACCTGGTGTAGGTCTTTGAGGAGGAGTCAGATTTCTCCAAAAGTAAGAAACATAAGACAGTGGTAGGCGCACTACCAGACACATGGGTCCCATCACTGTCACTTCTTCCCTCCCCTCTCCACCACCATCCTCTCTCTCTCTCTCACACTAAAACCGTCTCTTCCCTTCCCTCTCTCCTTCCCTGCTTTTTGCTTCCTAGACCAACATTCTCTCTCTCTCTCTCTCTGAACTCAATAATACATCATACCGTTGTTTTCCTAACCATTTCTTAAACTCTTCTAACCCCCTCAAACTCAACTCAAGCATCTCTCTTGTTCTCCTCATGGAAGTTGAGTTAGGCTTACTTGGTGGTGGTGGTGGTGGCGGTGGCGGTGGTGTAGAGGCTGCTTCTGACGCTTCATCTTACCAAAACGAAGCTGAGCTGGAGTTGGGTCTTGGTCTGAGCCTCGGTGGTTGTGGTGGTGGTTCTGTGAAGACTAAAGCAGGGTCTCCATGGGGTGAATATGGTAGAATCTTGACTGCCAATGATTTCCCAAATGGGTTCTCAACCAGAGCTTCTTCTGTTTCTGGAACTAAAAGAGCTGCTACTCACTATGTTGCTCCCCCAGAGGTTGGATCTGCTTCTACTACTGCTGTCAGGTCAGACTTTTACGACTTTGTGTGTGTGTGTGTGTATCACCTTCTTGTTTTGGGTTGTGCTCTGTTTCTATGCTGTAGCTCTGTTTATTTTGTCACCCATTTCTGAAATGGGTTTTGGGAAACTGGGGCTTTATGTTCTTCATTTGGGCTATTTTCTCCTTTGGGTATTCCTTGAGCCATCCTTTTTCTTGTTTGCTTTGTCTTTTGTTAGTTTTAATTTTTGTTTGTATTTATTTATCAGTTGTTTTTCTCTCTATGTCTTGTATTAGTGGTTTGTTTGTACAGTATTTTCTTATGTATTGGTCTAAAATGTTTTCTTCAATTTACCTTTCATCTATTAGTTGGTCTTCAAAATTTTGATTTGCCCTTAACCTTTTCCACTTCTTGGTCCTTGTATATAATCTTGTTCACTCTCCAATACTTGTTATTGTGTGTATGTCTGATTTTAGTTTTTTTGTTTTTTTTTTTTGTTTTTTAAGTTCTTGGTTTTTTCCCTATTACTTCCTTTAATGTCTATATGAAAGTCTAAGAGCACAGTAACTAATCACACAATTGGATACAGAATTTACATAGATGAATAATTTAATTTGTTTAGCCCACCAACAAATTTTATTAATTCTTTCCCCTTCATTTGTATTCCGTGTCTCTACTTTGATTGATTTATGTGTTAATATCAAAACTGTTATTATGTTGCCTTCTGGTTTCAGATTTTTGTTTGATTTTTGCTGATTTAGGGTGTTTTGCTTCCTTTTTTTTTTTTTTTTTTTTGTTGAGATTAAGCATCTATAATTTGCATCATTGTTGGGTAGATTATTTACCTATGCATCTTCTTATTGGAAGCAGTCAGGTTGTGGGATGGCCGCCAATAAGGGCGTATAGGATGAACAGCTTGTTCAACCAAACAAAGGCTCCAAATGCTGAAGAAGATAAGGTGGTTGGTGACGATGATAAAAATAAGGATGTTTCAAAGAAGAAATTTAACTATGGAAGCAACAAGGCTAACTCTACTGGTAACGAAATCAAAGGGCATCACCTTGGGTTTGTGAAAGTGAATGTGGATGGATTGCCAATTGGAAGAAAAGTGGATTTGAATGCTCATGCTTGCTATGAGACTTTAGCTCAAGCCCTAGAGGAGATGTTCTTCGGAACAACCACAACCATTGGTTCTGTTGGTAAGTTTTCATCAACAGTAAAGGCTTGCTCTTAGCGTCCTTGTGGCACGTGTTCAAGTCACCGAAAACAGCCTCTCTAGAAAATTGAGATAAGGCTGCGTACATCTTGTTATTCCTAGACCCTGCTTTAGTTCGCTTGGTTTCAACTGGGATGATAGATGTTAACCAAAATGTGATTTAATTATGTGCAAGCCGGCTTGACCATTAATTTCATGCCCGATTGATCATTTCTTTGATTAGCCATGAGAAATGGTTGCTATGGGCATGTTGCATTGTGTATGTGTTTATTGAAGGACTGATCATTTATATTTTGTTGTTGTTATATGATACTTAATGTGTTTGTATAATTGTGATCAGGTGGAGAGAAGGAACAAGCAAAAAAACCCTCTAAACTTCTGGATGGATCGTCCGAGTTTGTGCTTACTTATGAAGATAAAGAGGGAGACTGGATGCTTGTGGGAGATGTTCCTTGGGGGTATGCATCTTAAGCTCAAACTAGATAGTTATATAATCACAGGAAGGAGATAATGAAAAACTATTTTATATAAGAAAATTAACAGACGTATCCTTGAGAAACTGTTGCCTGATAAGCAGGAGAGATAAAGAGGCAAAGTGTACCATGTGGCTGCACACCTTAAGTGTTTGACAACTGTCTAGAAGTGTCCTATGATTATCAGTGTCTGACATGGACACAGCACCTTCGTAGAGGTGCTTGTGCTTCTTAGGTGAGAATATTTATGGAGCAATTATGCAAGTTCTTGTGCCTGCAACTGAAATAGACCTCCACTTGCTGCTGCTATGGCAGCAATTAACATACCACATAGTTGCTGGACCTCCCAAGACTGTTTGGATCTTGGATTTGGGAAGGAATTTGTGGAGAGAAACATTTCCCTTCTTTTTCCTCTACAAATACCTGTCTGTAACCAAGATCTAAACACATCACAAGAGTTTCAAACAACTTCCCATTACAAGATAACCCACAAAACAATGGAGAAAAGAAACATCAAAAGATATAGATACTAATTTTTGAATCTCCACTTCCTAGTGCTGATGATTTATCTAGTTGATTATGTTTTATGCTTACACAACACTATGCCTTCTGTTTGTAATTGTGTAGGATGTTTCTGAGCACGGTCAAGAGGCTTAGAATCATGAGGACCTCAGACGCTAATGGACTTGGTATGTTTATGCATATTTCAAAGTATGTTCTTTGATATTCCCTTTCTTTTGAGTTCTTTCCCTTCTAAATTAAGTTGATCGTTTATTCACAGCTCCACGATTCCAAGAGAGGAATGAGGGACAGAGAAGCAAGCCTAACTAGCATTACTGCAACCCCCTATCGATCTATTAAGCTCCTGTAAGGTGAAGAAACAGCACAGTTTGAAAAAGAAAATCAAAGGAAAGTAGACAAGTTGAACAGTCCGAGGATTTTGCCAAGATTGCCTTTTTGTTGTTTTGTTGTTTTCTTTTTATTTTCTTTTTTCTGTTAACCTCTCTTGTAGGCCTTATTCAATCTAGATTTTTTAACTGCTCTTTCTAGTACCGTATACAACCTCATACTTCACCGATGCCACTTTCTCATCTCATACTGTAAATATGGCATTGCTTCATATTTAGTGTCTTGAGTTTGTTGCCATCGAGTGGATTTTCTTTTTTATTTTTCTTTTCTTTATTTATTATTTAAAGTTTGGCATGGAATGGCTTGTGTTGTTTCGCAATTTAATTTTATTCATTGTGTTTGTTGGTCACATGCTTTCCTTTGGTCAAGTGTATATCTTTTAAGGTTTCTATTCTATGGTGCTCTTTCGTTTTGTGGTTGCCACAATTTTTTGAGTGATGCTACATATCCACTATATATATAGAAGGTAGTGTGGTTAACGTTAATAGCACATCATTAATAAATACACATGAAATTCAGTTCTTTTGTCAAGTGATAAAAAAATTTGGTATGCTATGTAATTGTGCTACTTTTTCTTAATTTTATGAATCTTTCGTAGTTCGATTATTCAGCAACATTACATTATTAAAGAATGGGTTTAATAGCTCTGTTATTCGCATCAAGTTAGTTAAAATTGTTATTTAGTTAAACTAGTGATATTGTTAATCAAAAATGGATGTCCATCAGTTTCGCTAGACTATTTCGTTAATTTATGATTGTTATAGTACATTGTTACAACAAGTGAGATACTGTTTATTGTTACAATACGGAGATTAGTGTTATTGGATGTTCGGTCGGTCAATGGTTTTTTTTTGTTTTGTAGTTTTTAAGAATTGTTTGGTTAGTAATTCATCAATTGAATAAATAAATAAAAAAGAATAACAAATACAATAAGAAAATAATATTTTAATAAAATTAAATTAAAATAGAGGGTTTGATACAATAAAATTAGCTAAAATAATAAAATAATTTTTTTAATTATAATTTGACTAAAATTTGAAGAGGCTGGTGTGTGGATGTTCTTACCAACCTACTCAACATGCATATAGTTGGAAGTCCCCAAGAACCATAAAGTCCGTTCTCTGCTCTACTTTTTTTGTTTTTTTTGGGCAAAGGTTTAATTACCCTTTGACTGGATGGTTGGTGAAGGAATGAAGGCCTATTGGCAATATGCAGTAGGGCTCCGTTTGGGCAAGAAATAACTCTGTTATTGCTATGGATCCTTTATACCTTAGCCCTGTTGGACAATTTTTACTGTAATTAAATTAATTAATTCTGTTTAGGTACTAAACAACAAACATAATATAAAAGAAAAATAGGAAATGAGAGAGAAAGTTTGATTACAAAAATCAAACTAGAAATAGAATTAAATAAATAAAAATAGATTTTATTTTGTTACAAAAATAAAATTAAAATTTGATTTAAATAAATAATAAAACAGAAAATAAATAAATAACTTACTTGATTAATATCTTGTATATTATTCTGATCAAGTTCAATGTTCGACATTGTCTCCTTAAGACAGATTCGTCCTTTCCACAGCGTTTTCAGAATATGGACGTCTATCTCCCAGGATGAAATGATCAACAACAAATAAATGAAGCACTACAATTTATTTGTTTAACGAACACACTAAGTGTTTACACTCTTTCTCACAAAAAATTAAATATAGCAAAATGAAGAATAAATTTGCAGAGGAGAATTACGAAATTTCTAAATGTCAAATATCAAATGAGGGCTGCCTATTTATAGATATAGTAGTGGCTATTGATTTTGAATTAAACAGGTGCTAACCTGTTTTGAACAGGTATGAAACCTGTTTGGTTTTGAATTAAACAGATTTAAATCTGTTGGGTTCAAAATTCAAACAGATAAAAACGGAAGGGACTTGTTTGGGTGTAGAGAAAAAATCGGAACAAATTAATTCCGAAATTAATTTGAATTCTGGACAGTTGGACAGATTTTATTTCAAAAAATAAAATTAAATCCAAATGTTTCTGGCCCAAAAAGATTAGTATTGGGCCGGACAAGCCCAACCCAACCTTACATCACGCACCCGCGCCCAGGCCCAGTCCTGCCCAGCCCAACGCGCGTGGTGATTTTTTTGGGTCCAATGGGTCTAGCCTATTTTGCCCATAACCTCCCTCTCTACAAAACTTAGGTACCCTTTGGGGCACAACCCAAGTTCCAATCCCATGCCTTATAAACCCATTCAAAACTTCCCACCAAATCAATGTGAGACAAGCCATTTACACAAACTTTAAGAAATTTCCACCAAAACTCCATTTCCATGGAGTACACTTTGGCTTCAATTTCTCATTCACTTGATAATGGTTTTGAGCAACCAAATATACCACATGAATTACAACGCGGCATAGAATGCGTTACCACTTAGACCTGCGAAAATCGACACTCGGGTCCCACCTAAATAATAGAACAAAGTTAGGAAAAAATTCTGGTTTTACCCAAAATTTTCTAACCATTTCCAACAATCCCCCACATGAATGGAATTTGATGACAACGGAAATGCAACAATATGCAGACTTTATCAAAAGAGTATAAGTCGAAAATATCTTGCATCAGGATAGGTAGCTTTCGGCCTTGAACCTTCTCTAGTGATAACTTATCGGACTTACTAGCTAACCAATGGACGCGATGCCTTGAATTGTTCAGCCGTTTGTGTAAGCCAAAACAATAGATTTCACACAACATATCTTCTAACACATCGTGGTTCTCACTGTTGTGTTCATTTTGGCCTTGAACGCTCCTAGTTTTCATGAGTGTTTCTAGAGAATTTAGCCTCTTTATTCTCATAGAACCGGCCCCAGTTCAACACTCATATAGGTGATTCTTATTGTGAGTATCTCCCTATACTCGTCTTGATTTTCAAGCCTAAATCAAGATATAACTAATCATTAAAAGTTAAGCTTATCCTTATACCCCTATAGACAACACATGTTGTAGATATCACTCTCACCATAAGAATGGGTAGAAAATTTTAATTCCTTTGTGATTTCTGGCGAGCCACACATAACTTAATTGTCCCTTTGAACTTAGTTCTTGGGATCTCCAGTCATATAAGTAGGGTTACCATTATGATGACTCTTATGTGATAGGTTTTAATCTCATCCCCTTCGATGTCAAACCTTTTAACTAGCTCTTTTGTCAAACCTTTTGTTAACAGATCCGCAATATTCTCTTTAGATTTTATATAATCTATTGAGATTATTCCATTTGACAACAACTGTCTAACGGTATTATGTTGACGACGAATATGTCGTGACTTACCGTTATACATATGATTCTGTGCCTTGCCTATAGTAGATTGACTATCACAATGAATGCAAATAGCTGACACAGGTTTTGGCCACATTGGAATATCTTCTAAGAAGTGACGAAGCCATTCTGCTTCTTCTCCTGCTTTGTCTAAAGCAATGAATTCGGATTCCATTGTGGATCGCGCAATGCATATTTGTTTTGTAGATTTCCAAGAAACAGCAGCGCCTTCCAGAGTAAAGACATATCCACTTGTGGATTTTGAATCTTTAGTATCCAATATCCAATTTGCATCACAATAATCTTCAAGTACTGCTGGATATCGAGTAAAGTTCAAACCATGATCACGGGTGAATCTTAGATATCTAAGAACCCGAATGATCGCCTTCCAATGGTATTCTCTGGGGTTACTAGTGTACCTACTCAATTTACTGATAACATAAGCTATATCAGGACGAGTACAATTCATTAGGTACATTAGACTTCCAATGATTTGAGAGTATTTTAACTGAGACACTACATCACCTTTATTTTTCGATAAATAAAAACTGATGTCTACAGGCGTTCTAGCTACATTCAAATCATCCTTAATAAATTTATCAAGAATTTTCTCAATATAATGTGATTGAGATAATGCATATCCGTCAGATGTTTTAGTAATTTTCATTCCTAATATAACATCTGCGACCCCCATATCTTTCATATCAAATCTTTTATTAAGCATTTGCTTAGTTGATTTGATCATGTTTTGACTGCTTCTAATAATAAGCATGTCATCCACATAAAGACAAACTATGATATATCCTTGGTCAGTGTTTTTAACATAGACGCATTTGTCACATTCGTTTATCTTAAACCCATTAGTAAGTATTGCATGATCAAATTTTTCATGCCATTGCTTAGGTGCTTGTTTTAATCCATAAAGAGACTTTACAAGCCGACAAACTTTATTTTCTTGCCCCGACACTACAAACCCTTCGGGTTGCTCCATATAGATCTCTTCATTTAGATCACCGTTTAAGAAAGTTGTCTTAACATCCATTTGATGTATTTCTAAATTAAACAACGCTGCTATAGAAATAAGCATGCGAATGGATGTTATTCTTGTCACAGGAGAATATGTGTCAAAATAATCCAGACCTTTCTTTTGTCTGTAACCTTTAACTACGAGTCTTGCTTTATACTTGTCAATTGAACCATCTGCTTTCATTTTTCTCTTGAATATCCATTTATATCCAAGAGGTTTAGAACCTAGTGGAAGATCTACCAATTTCTAAGTATGATTTTGCATAATGGATTCAATTTCATTATTAACAGCCTCTTTCCGCAAATGTGCTTCAGGACCTGTCATTGCTGCCTTAAAGCTTTGAGGTTCATTTTCTAACAGGTATGTCAGAAAATCTGGATTAAAGGATTTTGATGTTCTCGCTCTCTTACTTCGTCTTAGTTCATCATCAATTAAATCCTGTTGGTCGAGACCATTACTAGTCTCTTGTGTTTGATTGTCATTAGTCTCTTGACTTTGAGTACAATCATAAGTTCTTTTTTGTGAACTTAATTCATGTCATTTCTTGTAAGGAAAGACATGTTCAAAAAACACAGCATTCCTTGACTCTATAATAGTGTTCACATTTATATCAGGTATTTGTGATTTATAAATCAGAAACCGATATGCACTACTATTCTGAGCATAACCAATAAATACACAATCTACTGTTTTTGGTCCAATCTTAGTCTTTTTAGGAACATGAATTTCAACTTTTGCCAAACACACCCACACTTTTAAGTATTTATAGGAAGGTGGTCGACCTTTCCACAATTCATAAGGAGTGCTGTTGGTTTTTTTGTGGGGTATTCTGTTAAGAACATAATTAGCAGACATATTGCTTCCCCCCACAAGTTTTGTGGTAAACCTGAACTTAGTAACATGTCATTCATCATTTCTTTTAGGGTTCTATTCTTTCTTTCAGCAATTCCATTTTCCTGAGGAGAATAGAGTGCTGTAGTTTGGTGAATAATGCCATGTTGTGCACAAAATTTATTTAATGGTGCATCATATTCACCACCCCTATCACTTCGAACCATTTTAATGGTTTTGCCAAATTGATTTTCAACTTCTGTTTTGTAGAGTTTAAACATTTCTAAGGCTTCATCTTTACTTCTAAGTAAATAAACATAACAATATCTTGTGCAATCATCGATAAATGTTATGAAAATTTTTTTACCTCCTCTAGTTTGAACAAATTTTAGATCACATACATCAGTATGAATTAATTCTAGAGGTTTGGTTTTCCTTTCAACCGATTTAAATGGAGCCTTAGTTAGTTTCGGTTACTTCCATGATCCTTCTTAGGGCGCGACAATCAGAAGCTCGATGTCTAGTCTTGCCACAATTATAGCATTTCCTTTTGAACTTCTTGTTGCCATTGTTGTCACCTTGTTTAGGACCATCTCCAGTAAACTTCCTCTTTTTGTTATGTGGTTTATGAACTTGTTCAACCACATTAGCCTCGGACTCAATGGGATTTTTCCCATTTCTCTTTTCAGCCTTTCGGTTATCTTCCTCAATTCTCAGTCTTAAAATAAGTTCATCCATGGTCATCTCTTTGCGTTTATGTTTTAAATAATTTTTGAAATCTTTCCAAGCTGGTGGTAACTTTTCCACTAAAGCAGCGACTTGGAAAGACTCGCTTAGAGACATACCCTGTAACGCCCTCAAAATAAACCCATAAATCAACCAACAATAGCATGCTTAGACATAAGAAAATAAAGCATAATTGTATTCCATCAGAGTAATCTTTACAAAATGTATTACATGTTGGCATCAAAAGTAAATGCCCTAAGGGCTTATAACTTTCCAAGTCAACACTTGGTTACAAAAAAAAAGAGTACTAACTCTACACAAAGAAAGCCCTTGGCTTGATATACATGTAATACAATCAAAAACACAAAACAGTCCAACAGTCCCAAGCTACATCCTTGGAGGTGGCATGCTACTTGTACCTGAAAATGACGTCCCATAAAGGGTGAGCCAACGTCCAGTAGAGATATGCTAAACACAATATGAGCAGTAACTAAGACATTAGCAATTGATAAATATTTAACTCACATAAATCAAATTCATAAACCATTTCCATTACATGACAATTGTGTCCATGTTTCATTTTATTTTCCATTTCTTATCCAGTTTTCAATTCATAACTACGGCTCAGAACCTGGCCAGACAGCTTAAATGAGATAGTAACTCGTATTAGACATTCCCCACTTCATATTAGATAATCATACTAGTTGTATCAACATTTCAACAGATAAGCATATAAGCTATATCAACACTTCAACAGATAAGCATATGAGCTTTATCAACACTTCAACAGATAAGCATATAAGCTTTATCAACACTTCAACATATATACATTTTAGTGTTGTATCAACCGAGTCCATCCCCTATCTCCTCTCAAATAACATCCTAGCAACGGAGTCCATCCCCTATCTCCTCTCAAACAACATCCGGTTTAGAGGTCCATCCCCTATCTTCCCCTAAACCGTGGAGTACATCCTCTATCTTCCCCTAAACCGTGGAGTACATCCCCTATCTCCTCCTCCCACACACAACGTATATAAACATAGGTCATATACATAATCAACCAATACATAAAATTAATGTATTCTTTTAACCGTCATATTCGATGACACATCCAATTGATTAGTTTTAGTTTGCCTAATCATTATGCATTGTCTACAACAATCAAGACTACCCTCCATCGGTAGCCCAAAACAATTATTTCTAAACAGATAATAAAAGCACCAACAGATAAATCATCCGCATTTTCAAAAGTGAACGATTTAATAATTCGACTTCACTATTCCAACTTATAATGAACCAATATCATTATATTCAACTCAATTTCACAAATCTATAATTTTCCCAAATTAATTATATCAATTAATTTATACACAATTTAGGGTTTTCTACCCCATCTCTCAATATTAACCCAAAGGTTCAAATATCAACAACCAACAACTATATCATCATTTTGAGACCCAAAATACATATTATGAGCAAAAATCACAAAACCCTCTTTTATACATTTTGAAACCCTAAGTCCCAAAATCAAAACACTTAAACCACATGCTTAATATCTAGGTCAAAACCCATAAGAGTGAGTAGGAATCCCTACCTCAAGAGATGAATACCAACGAAGAAGATGAAGAAAACGAAGATGCTCCAAATCCCAAAATTCTCGGATCGAAATATAGCCATCGACGATCAACACACTTTTTACAAAGGCCAAAGGGAAGGAAAACACTCTAGCTAGATCAAACCCTAGAGAGAAGGGAGATTCTAGAGAGAGGAGCTCTCAAAAATGACTTTTTGAAAAAGTAAGAGAGAGAAAGAAAAGTGAAAAGTGATTTAAAATCACCCAGCGGATAACTCATATACGCATGACCCGCTCGAGCGGAGAATAGAATGCTCGAGCATCAAGCACAAAAATCTGGACCTGCTCGAGCGCAAGAATGCCCGCTCAAGCGCCAAGAAACAAAAGCAAAACACACCCGCTCGAGCGCGAAGAACCAGTCCGCTTGAGCGTAGATTTTCATCTTCCAGAACTCTTTAGAAAAAGAACTACTCGCTCGAGCGCTAACAAGCCCGCTCGAGCGGGACCCGCTCGAGCGTAGGAAACCTGTTCGAGCGTAGAAAACACACCTGCAGAAGTTTTGTAGGGACACGAAATACTGGAAAGGTGTAAACCCCGCTTGAGCGCAGGAAGACCCGCTCGAGCGGACCATTCAAAAACTGGGCAACAACAATGGGAGCCAAAGCTCTACCAACCTGTAACAACCAAGCCCAACACATCCTAAAACTCAAACAAATAGATTTAAAGGACGACAACAAGACAAATACAACTACCAACTCCATAGAACCAAGTCCGGAATACAACTGAACAATAAAGGGACAACCGGGATCGCTATAACCTCCCCCCTTAAAGAATTTCATCCCCGAAATTAAATACAAGTTTTCAAAAGCAAGTTTTCTCCATTCCGAATAATATTATAACATAATATTAAACATCTCGACCCATTACCGGTCCATCTCATCTCTTCTTAAGAGGCAATTCATATTGTATATAGCAACCTGCATTATCAACATGCATTCCTTTGAAATTTAACAATTTCAACACATTCTCCACAATTCTATAACATTTGCAACATTAATATCATGCTTGCATTTCCACAAAATATTTAACATACACAATGTTAAAACAAACTTCCATTTTAAGGCAAGTTCTACAACATTTCCATAAACTAAAACATTTACCATGTTTTACACTTCAGACATATACAATGCTCTTAAGGTTCAATAATATTACAAAATCTCAATACATGATTATACATTAACAAATATGTTCGGATATTTCTCGCGGACTTCTAACTCACGTTCCCAAGTGGCTTCCTCCACTCCGTTATGTCTCCACAAAACTTTCACTAAGAGAATGGTCTTGCCTCGCAAGACTTGATTCCTATTCAAGACTCGAACCGGTCTCTCCTCATACGAGGCATCCTCATCTACCTCTAAGTCCGTCCAATCCAGCACGTGCGATGGATCCGGCTCGTACTTCCGAAGCATATTAACATGAAACACGTCATGTACCTCGGATAACTGCGGTGGCAAAACCAAACGATAAGCAACCTCTCCAATCCTCTCAAGGATCTCAAAGGGACCGATAAACCGAGGGGATAACTTCCCACTCTTCCCGAACTTCATCAAACCTCGCCTCGGTGATATTTTCAGGAAAACATGATCACCCGTTTCAAATGCCAAAGGCCTCCTCTTACGGTCGGCATAACTCTTTTGGCAACTCTGAGCTGTAACAAGCCTCCTACGGATAAGCTCAACTTTCTCCGTCGTTTTCCTCACTAACTCCGGGCCCAACAAAGGTGCATCACCCACCTCGGCCTAACAAATCGGAGAGCTACATGATCGGCCATACAAGGTCTCAAATGGTGCCATACCAATGCTCGACTGAAAACTGTTGTTGTAGGCAAACTCCACCAAGGGCAAGTGTCTCTCCCACGTCCCACTAAAGTCAAGGACACAACCTCGAAACATATCCTCAAGGATTTGGATTGTACGCTCGGACTGCCCGTCAATCTGAGGATGATAAGCCGTACTAAAGGTCAACTTAGTACCCAAGGCACTTTGCAAACTCTGCCATAACCTAGCAGTAAAACGAGGGTCTCTATCTGAGACGATCGTTACTGGGACTTCATGCAACCTCACTATGTCCCGAATATACAAATCGGCAAGCTGATCTACGGAATCTCTTACGCGCATAGGGATAAAGTGCGCCGACTTAGTCAACCGGTCCACAACCACCCAAATAGCATCGCTACCCCGCTGAGAGGAAGACCTACAACGAAGTCCATAGTGACATGCTCCCACTTCCATTCGGCAATAGGCAAGGGTTGCAACAAACTCGCTGGCCTCTGATGCTCGGCTTTCACTTGCTGACAAGTAAGGCACTTAGACACGAAAATTGCCACATCCTTCTTCATACCCCGCCACCAAAACTGGCGACCCAAATTCTGATACATCTTAGTGCCTCCCGGATGTACCGCAAGGCGCGAATGGTGAAACTCTCGGAGTACCTCATCTCGGCAAGACTCCGGCACAAACAAACGGTCTCGGTATCTCACACTCAGGTCGGGATACATCGTCAAACCCTTTTCAACCTTCCAACTGGAGATCTTCTCTCGGAGGGATTCTATCTCAAGGTCACCTCGCTGTGTCTCTAACACTCGAGTCACAAGTGTAGGCTGCGCAACGACAGAAAACAGGGCCGCAGCCTCAACGGATTCGCCTAAAAGCAAATCGAACTCGCCAAGTGCCCCCAACATCTCCCACTCCCAGATGGCTATGCACGCTACAACACTAATAGATTTTTTGCTAAGGGCATTGGCCACAACATTGGCCTTTCCCGGGTGATAGTGCAACTCAAAATCGTAGTCCTCAATGAACTCCATCCACCTTTTCTGCCTCAAATTTAAGTCCCTTTGTGTAAACAGGTACTTCAAACTCTTATGGTCCGAGAATACCTCGAACTTCTCACCATAAAGGTAGTGCCTCCAAATCTTTAAGGCAAAAATCACAACTGCTAGTTCTAGGTCATGTGTAGGGTAATTCTTCTCGTGAATTTTCAACTGACGTGAGCCATAGGCTACCACTTTCCCCTCTTGCATCAACACACAACCCAAACCCTCTTGTGAGGCATCACAATAAACCGCATAACCCAACCCTCTCTTCGGAATAATCAAGACCGGAGCGGTGGTCAATCTAACTTTCAGCTTTTGGAACGACTTTTCACAAGTCTCACTCCATACAAACTTGACCCCTTTCCGCGTCAATCTAGTCAACGGCGAAGCTAGCCTGGAGAAATCTTTCACAAATCGGCGGTAATACCCAGCTAATCCTAGAAAACTGCGGATCTCAAAAACGCTCTTAGGCTGTGTCCAATCTTGCACTGCCTCAACCTTGGATGTATCAACAGACACCCCTTCCCCAGATACCACATGCTCTAAGAACTTGACCTCTCCTAGCCAGAACTCACACTTCCCAAACTTGGCACACAGCCTATGGGCTCTAAGCAATTCAAGCACCACTCTCAAGTGTTCCTCGTGCTCCTCCTCCCAAGGTGAGTAGATAAGAATGTCGTCCACGAAAACGACCACAAAGCGATCTAGGAATTCCCGGAAGATCCGGTTCATCAAGTCCATAAAGACTGCCGGTGCATTGGTGAGCCCAAACGGCATCACCAGAAACTCATAGTGGCCATACCGCGTACGGAATGCCATCTTCGGAATATCCTCCTCCCTGACCCTCAACTGATGGTAACCCAATCTCAAATCTATCTTAGAGAAACAATGGGAACCCTTCAACTGGTCAAACAAATCATCTATACGGGGCATAGGGTACTTATTCTTGACCGTAGCCTGATTCAACTTCCGGTAATCGATACACAATCTCAAGGCACCATCTTTCTTCTTAGCAAAAAGGGCCGGTGCTCCCCACGGCGAAACACTAGGGCAGATGAAGCCCTTATCTAGCAATTCCTGGAGTTGAATCTTCAACTCACTCAACTCGGCTGGGGCAAAACGATAAGGTGCCATAGAAATCGGCGCCGTGCCGGGTACTAAATCAATAAAGAACTCGATCTCTCGGTAAGGTGGCAAACTAACAAGATCCTCGGAAAAAACATCCGAATACTCACAAACCACTCTCGGTAATACAATCTGGGTCTCATCACACTCACTACTCACAAGGCTAGCGAGAAGACCGCTAAGCTTACTCCGCCCTCGCGGATTATACATCGGTGGCAACACACTACCAACCCGATCTCCCAAGAAATGGAAACACTCCCTGCTCAAGGTACATACTGTGACCTTCTGGCGGTAGCAATCGATAACAGCCCGGTATGACGATAGCCAGTACATACCCAAAATAACATCAAATCCCTTCATGAGCATAACTATAAAAGGAAACAGAAGCCGATGATCGACGACCTTTATATCACACCCTCTACATCCTTGTTTCAAAATCAATTCACCCCCAACAGGTGATACAACACTTATAGGAGATGCTAATTGTGCTAACTCCAACTCCAAAATAGATGCAAATGCAGCAGATACAAAGGAATGAGATGCACCCGTATCAATCAACACACTAGCAACCGAGTTGCAAAACAGAAAGGTACCTTTCACAACTGATGGAGCCGGTACTAGGTCCTGCGCGGTAACAGCATACACGCGCCCTATAGGCCCCTGATCCACCTGCTCACCCCTCGGAGCAAACAACTGCTGCACAGACTGGGATGACAAAGCTCCCGGATTGGCCCTCGAGGCTTGCACAGACTGAGCTGGCTGATAACTCTGTATCTGCCTAGAACTAGACGCTCCCGAAGTGGCACTCAACTGTGGGTAAAACCTCTTCAAGTGCCCAGGCTGACCACACTGATAGCAAGACAGTGACTGACCCCTGCCCTGACTCTGGCCCTGAGGTTGAGCCGAAGAAGAAGCAACTCGCTGACCTCCTCCCCTCTGCGGGAAAACTGAAGATTTGTGGCCTAGCTGACCACACCGAAACAGGTGATATCTCCCTGATTGCCTCTTCCCGAGCTTGCACTCGGCACTGGAAAGGTCGATCTAGCAACACCTCCTTGAGATTGCTGAGGGTTAGAACCCCTCTGTCTCTTGCCGTCACCCTAATAATCTTGGCTTCTCTTGGAGCCTCTCTACCCCTCCTCCTCCTCCTGCATCATAATTTCTATGTGGGTTGCAGCATCAACCAAACGCCCAAAATCCCGGGTCATCGAACCCCCAACTCTTATCTTGAGTCCACGCCTCATCTTCTTCTCAAACTCGAGGCAACAACATTCCTCGAACGCCACAAGTTCAAACCTGGACAAGCTAGTAAAAGCAGCCTCAAACTCGGCCACTGACAAACCCATCTGCTTAAGCTGGCAAAACTGGTCTCTCAACTTCTCTCTGATAGCTGGAGATAAGTACTTCTCCTGGAAAGTATCCACAAAAGCCTCCCACGTACCACCAATACGGCCCCTCATAACTTTCACCATTGACCCGCATCCCCCTTAAGCTGGAAAGATGCCAAGGTCACTTTCAATGCTCTGTCCTCGATGCCAAGCATCTCGAACGTCTTTGTTATCTGTTCTAACCACTCATCCGCTTTAAGTGGCTCCTTCGGGTCCCCGACAAACTCATTCGAATTAGACCGGAAAAACTCCCTCTTCAAGAAGGAAGGCCCTGCATCAATAATCGGGGCCTGCACTGGATTTTCAACTCTGAGAATACCGATAAACTTCCTCAAAGCATCGGCTATCCCACAGGCTAAGGCGCCCATAGCCTCCTGACCTGCTGGTTCGGCCACATTGGCCTGGCCAACCCCCTTCTGCTGTGCCGGAATAGCATCCGGTAAAGGTATCTCCTGCCTACCACGTCTACCACCTCGTCCTCGTCTTGACATCATAATAAAGGTAACGAAGAACGTTAGCACACTCACAAATGTGCCGAAGCTATAACACTCGCGTCCTAATGCATGGACAACTGTAATTCACTCTACGGAAGCACATAAACACACAAGCACTTACAAATTTCGTTTCCGGATAATAATAGTCCCGAGGCGTTACTAGAGTTCCGGTTAGAAACAACATTGATCAAAGGCTTTTCCAACCAGACTCACAGAAACCCAAGGATCCAATCAATATCCTAGAAACTAAATCCCATACCCAAGTAATCATATAGACATGTTATCACATAAGCACATAACATTACACATAAGTCTCTAACAAGCGAGACAAACCCATTGTGATACTAATCACTTCCCACGTACCCAAAGTATTCGAACCCGGTACGCTCTGATACCAAGTTGTAACGCCCTCAAAATAAACCCATAAATCAACCAACAATAGCATGCTTAGACATAAGAAAATAAAGCATAATTGTATTCCATCAGAGTAATATTTACAAATTGTATTACATGTTGGCATCAAAAGTAAATGCCCTAAGGGCTTACAACTTTCCAAGTCAACACTTGGTTACAAAAAAAAAAAAGAGTACTAACTCTACACAAAGAAAGCCCTTGGCTTGATATACATGTAATACAATCAAAAACACAAAACAGTCCAACAGTCCCAAGCCTCCCAAGCTACGTCCTTGGAGGTGGCATGCTACTTGTATTTGAAAATGATATCCTATAAAGGGTGAGCCAACGCCCAGTAAAGATATGCTAAACACAATATGAGCAGTAACTAAGACATTAGCAATTGATAAATGTTTAACTCACATAAATCAAATTCATAAACCATTTCCATTACATGACAACTGTGTCCATGTTTCATTTCATTTTCCATTTCTTATCCAGTTTTCAATTCACAACTACGGCTCAGAACCTGGCCAGACAGCTTAAATGAGATAGTAACTCGTATTAGACATTTCCCACTTCATATTAGATAAGCATACTAGCTGTATCAACATTTCAATAGATAAGCATATGAGCTATATCAACACTTCAACAGATAAGCATATGAGCTTTATTAACACTTCAACAGATAAGCATATGAACTATATCAACACTTCAACAGATACACATTTTAGTGTTGTATCAACGGAGTCCATCCCCTATCTCCTCCCAAACAACATCCGGTTTAGAGGTCCATCCCCTATCTTCCCCTAAACCGTGGAGTACATCCCATATCTCCTCCCACACACACAACGTATATAAACATAGGTCATATACATAATCAACCAATACATAAAATTAATGTATTCTTTCAACCGTCATATTCGATGACACATCCAATTGATTAGTTTTAGTTTGCCTAATCATCATGCATTGTCTACAACAATCAAGACTACCCTCCACCGGGAGCCCAAAGCAATTATTTCTAAACAGATAATAAAAGCACCAACAGATAAATTATTCGCATTTTCAAAAGTGAACGATTTAATAATCCGACTCCACTATTCCAACTCATAATGAACCAATATCATTATATTCAACTCAATTTCACAAATCCATAATTTTTCCAAATTAATTATATCAATTAATTTATACACAATTTAGGGTTTTCCATCCCATCTCTTAATATTAACCCAAATGTTCAAATATCAACAACCAACAACTATATCATCATTTTGAGACCCAAAGTACATATTATGAGCGAAAATCACAAAACCCTCTTTTATACATTTTGAAACCCTAAGTCCCAAAATCAAAACACTTAAACCACATGCTCAATATCTAGGTCAAAACCCATAAGAGTGAGTAGGAATCCCTACCTCAAGAGATGAATACCAACGAAGAAGATGAAGAAAACGAAGATGCTCCAAATTTCAAAATTTTCGGATCAAAATGTAGCCCTCGACGATCAACACACTTTTTACAAAGGCCAAAGGGAAGGAAAACACTCTAGCTAGATCAAACCCTAGAGAGAAGGGAGATTCTAGAGAGAGGAGCTCTCAAAAATGACTTTTTGAAAAAGTAAGAGAGAGAAAGAAAAGTGAAAAGTGATTTAAAATCACCCAGCGGATAACTCATATACGCATGACCCGCTCGAGCGGAGAATAGAACGCTCGAGCGTCAAGCACAAAAATCTAGACCCGCTCGAGCGCAAGAATGCCCACTCGAGCGCCAAGAAACAAAAGCAAAACACACCCGCTCGAGCACGAAGAACCAGTCCGCTCGAGCGTAGATTTTCATCTTCCAGAACTCTTTAGAAAAAGAACTACTCGCTCGAGCGCCAAAAAGCCTGCTCGAGCGCGACCCGCTCGAGCGTAGAAAACACACCTGCAGAAGTTTTGCAGGGACACGAAATACTAGAAGGGTGTAAACCCCGCTCGAGCGTAGGAAGACCCGCTTGAGCGGACCATTCAAAAACTGGGCAACAACAATAGGAGCCAAAGCTCTACCAACCTGTAACAACCAAGCCCAACACATCCTAAAACTTAAACAAATGGATTTAAAGGACGACAACATGACAAATACAACTACCAACTCCACAGAACCAAGTTCGGAATACAACTGAACAGTAAAGGGACAACCGGGATCGCTATATACCCCCTCAGAATGAATATCATGTAAAATTAATTGAAAACTTTGAACTTGAGAAATTACCGTTTGGGAGTCTACCATAATGAAGTCCAGAAATTTACCGACAACAAATTTCTTCGTGCTAGCATCCTCTGTCTTGTATTTTTTCTCCAAAGAATCCCATAATTCTTTTGCTAACTTCAGGGGACTGTAAACATTATACATCATGTTGTTAAGGCCATTGAGGATGTAGTTTCTGTACAGGAAATCTGAATGTTTTCAAGCATTTATAGCAGCAACAACTTGCCAATCACTTTCACCCTCTTTAAGTGCTAGAACCTCTTCATGAAGAAACCAGACCAAATTAAGAGTTGTAAGATAGAACAGCATCTTCTGCTGCTATCTCTTAAACTCAGTACGTTTAAATTTTTTCCGTTTTTCTCCATGATTCATTAGTACTTGAACATGGTTTTGGATAGGGATAGGTGTTGGTGTAACAATTGGAGTATTACTAACAGTTGTAGTTTCAGTCGTAGTAGCCATAATTTTTGATTACAAAAATTAGAAAAAATTAAAACACAAATTAATTTTCTAGTTACTAAAACCAGAAAATAAATTATAACACAAAATAATTTTATTTTCCTTATTACTAAAACTAGAAAAATAAAATGCCACAATAATTTTCTGTAACACAAATTAATATTCTGCAATTGTTAATGACACCAGTATATTACTATTAGTTATCGAAGAAAATAGACAGTATATTACTACTATCTGTCAAATAGCATAAACCACTATTTGTTTTTTCAACCAGAATATATCTTTATGAAATCACAGAAAATTAAATACAATGAAGACACCAAAAAGATTCTATCTTAAGATTGTTGGACAATCTTTACTGTAATTAAATTAATTAATTCTGTTTGGGTACTAAACGATAAACAAAATATAAAAGAAAAATAGGAAAGGAGAGAGAAAGTTTGATTACAAAAATCAAACTAGAAATAGAATTAAATAAATAAAGACATATTTTATTTTGTTATAAAAACAAAATTAAAATCTGATTTAAATAAATAATAAAACAGAAAATAAATAAATAACTTACTTGATTAATATTTTGAATATTATTCTGATTAAGTCTAGTGTTTGACACTGTCTCTTTAAGACAGATTCGTCCTCTCCACGGTGTTTTCAGAATATGGACGTCTATCTCACAGGATGAAATGATCAACGACAAATAAATGCAGCATTACAATTTATTTGTTCAACGAGCACACTAAGTGTTTACACTCTTTCTCAAAAAAAATTAAATGCAGCAAAATGAAGAATAAATTTGCAGAGGAGAAGTACGAAATTTCTGAATGTCAAACATCAAGTGAGGGCTGCTTATTTATAGATGTAGTGGTGGCTATTGATTTTGAATTAAACAGGTGCTAACCTGTTTTGAATAGGTATGAAACCTGTTTGGTTTTGAATTAAACAGATTTAAATCTATTGGATTCAAAATTCAAACAGGTAAAAACAGAAGGGACTTGTTTGGGTGTAGAGAAAAAACCGGAACAAATTAATTCTGGAATTAATTTGAATTTTGGACAGTTGGATAGATTTTATTTCAAAAAATAAAATTAAATCCAAATGTTTTTGGCCCAAAAAGATTAGTATTGGGCCGGACAAACCCAACCCTACATTACGCACCCAGGCCCAATGCGCGTGGTGATTTTTTGGATCCAATGGGTGTAGCCCATTTTGGCCATAACCTCCCTCTCTACAAAACTTGGGTACCCCTTGGGGTACACCCCAAGTTCCAATCCCATGCCTTATAAACCCATTCAAAACTTCCCACCAAATCAATGTGGGACACGCCATTTACACAAACTTTAAGAAATTTCCACCAAAACTCCATTTCTATGGAGCACACTTTGGCTTTAATTTCTTATTCACTTGATAATGGTTTTGAATAACCAAATATACCACGTGAATCACAACGCGGCATAGAACGCGTTACCACTTAGATCCGTGAAAATTGACGCTCAGGTCCCACCTAAATAATAGACCAAAGTTAGGAAAAAATTCTAATTTTACTCAGAATTTTCCAAGCATTTCCAACAAGCCCTTTTCAAATCTTCTCTATCACATAGATCAAGACTTGATCATGTGATAGAGAGCGAATTTCAATCAAGACTTGATCATGTGATAGAGATTGAATTTGAGACAGGGATGGAAGATGGGGACTGATATTGCTTTTCAACCAAAAAATTGGTAAGAAAAGCTTTGGTGCCTTTTGTTCTCAAAATGTTCCTTCATATTTCTGCACATTACTACATTTAGAGGGTTGCATTAACAGGGGAAGTATTGATGTGGGCGTTTGGGAAGTTGTTATTCTGGTAGATTATTTTAATTTTTTGTTGTTTTAGTAGACTAAAACTTTTGTGTTTAGAAAGATGATTGGATTTTTTTACAGTTGGATGTAATCTTTGTGAAAGAAAAAGTGAAATGATTACAGATTTAATGTGATATTGTCTTATTAATTATTTTAACTTATTTTATCTTTTTTGTGAATTTTAACCTAAAAAAGGCTAAAATTTGTTCTTGCCAAACACTTCCGATGTATCTCTTAAATAGTTTTAAAGTACTGAGCATTTGAACTTACCAAAAGTTCATCCCCTTGTATATAGGGAACCTAATAAATGGAAAAGATTAATAGTCTTGCATGGTATCACTACTCTAGGGTGTGTGTTGTTTTGGTCTAAATCCGATGATATAAAAAACATAACCTATTTCCAAACACATTTCACCAGTCGACCATTTGAGCTAACTAGTTGAATTCAACCAAAAAGTTAATTAATCTGTCGCCTAAGGTTCCATAAGAAAATCTTAAAAAATTTCTCAATATCGAAAGTTATAACTTATTAAAGATTTAATAAGACAAGGACTTACTTTAATATTTAGCTTCAAATATCCACCGAAAAAAAAACACTTAAACACTAAAAAAATAAATGAAATCTGATAATTCTACTCTGAAGAATGGTCGATAATTTGGTGGATGAGTTTATGCAAAGTTGATTTTTCACTGCAGAAACCCCATGATGAATGGGGGTTGGTGGAGACCCATTTGCATAATCACCTTCTTTTTAATTGATTAGACCAACTGTATTGCACCATTCACATACAAGTTCATGACCCCCAAAAAATAAAAGAAAAGCTCATGCTGGACTCTGTTTTAACTTTTGTTTCTTTTTGTTCTTCTTTTGAGCACTGTCATGCATATTCATTCTTGCAAGGGACACCAACAAATCTCTTATATGTTGTGAAGTCTTTCACTTTTTTGAAAAGATTTCCTCTTTTTCCTTTTCCGTTTTCTTTTTCTTTCTTTCCTCGGCGGCATTTGCTTTTCTCTGATTTTTCATTTCTGAATTTTTTTTCCACTTATAATACATATATGTACATGTATATATGTAGAATTAAATACATTTTACCCCTTCTGGTGGTAGTTTGCGGAGTAGTTGTTGGCTACTACTACCACGGGAAGAGGAAGAAAGAGAGAAGAACAAGAGAAGGCGAGGAGGAAGGAGAATTAGGTAGTGAGAAAGAGTTGACAAGTTAATATGGCTTGGAGAAAAAATTGGGACAACATAGACTTTGTATCCGTCTTTGTCGTAAAGTTCCTTCTGCTAACTAATGACATAAAAATAAAGTAACAGTAACATGTTAAAAAAAACATACATGTCAAAGAACGAATCTTATACATACATTGATATTTCTACGCACTGTTTCAATAATTTTTTTGTGCATGTAGCAAACAAGTAGGTTGAAACTATTTTATGTAACAGCCTATGGCTCAGCACTCGAGCAATTTATTACACAAACATTTATCTTCAACATTACAACATAGAATCATAAAGTTATATTACAGCGTAGAGTTGCACAAAAATGTCTTGCATCTCATTAATTTAACCAGTAAAGATATACTGCTATCATCCCCCACAAAGTTTTTTCAAAAAAACAAACACACACACTTCTTCACAACCTAAACGTACAAAAAGGTTTTTGGGTATCAGATAAACTGAACCTGATATTTGGCTTCGGCCCATCAGTGGAAGTTCAAGCAGCGTGGAGTACAGAGTAATCATATCAAGGGGTGTTTGATGGCCTACTGCAAAAACTCTCTTGGATCAGTGACAAAGCCAGTCAAAGCAGATGCTGCTGCTGTGTACGGAGAAGCCAGATAAATTTGGCCTTCTTTGTGTCCCATCCGACCAGGGAAGTTTCTATTTGTTGTCGAGACGCAGACCTGCAATGACGAGCCCTTCTCGGGAGTCATAAATGTGTCCATCCGCCACACAAGTAAATTAAAGAAAGGTGTAGTGAGCGAATTTCCGTCTTCAAGTAGATGCGTTCGAAGTTATAACATATATATAAGAGATTATTTGTTCATAAAAACTACGATATTTTCCATGATCAATCAACTGTGTTCCAATATAAAATAGTATAATAACTTGCCTGAGGCTCATTCAAGCGTGCATAAGTGTCTCTAGGGCCACCCATGCAAGCACCGCAAGTAGGACTCGCAGGTGTATCACAACCAGCTTCCTCGAATATCTGGGAGCAGGTCTTGCCACCAGATCCTGGAACCGGTAGACTATATACATCCATCCACACCTGGAAATTTGAACATATGAAAACACCATATTTATTTTTCAATGCTTTTTTTTAACGTAGTTAAAAACTATTTACAACCGCAAGCCAACATTACAAACCTTTTGGGTAGCAGGAACAAGAAAAGTGGGAACTTTGACCTTCTTGCCCTGCACAGTGTACAATGAGTCTTTTAGCTCAAGAAAATAAAAAATGTCACAAGCAAACGCTTATTTATGGAGTTTATTCTCTGTGTTTATAAAAATAAATAAATAATAAACAACATATAAACTTTGGCTGCAATACAGGAATTCGATGTCTTACTGAAGCTAGGAAAACTTTGGCTGCAGCAAGAAAATCTTCAGTTTTTCCTCCAGTACAAGATCCAATATAGACTCTATCAATTTTCACATCTTTGCATTCCCTTGCTAGAGCACGATTATCAGGAGAATGAGGCTGCAAAAGTGTACGGATTGTATATTACTCACAACGATGGATGGAAATAGCAATATTTCGTAGTTTCAAACACTAATGAAATTCCCCTGCAATTGTATTCCGTAGAAAATGGTCTATTTATTTAGGTTTTGCTTGATTCTCATAAAGATTAAATAATGGAAATGCTTAATGACTTATTTTCTTCCTTTCTTATCTTGTCTAAGAAACTAGAGATCAGATTATCACTCAAACTAACCTTTGCCACTAATGGCTCCAGTTTCGAGACATCAAATCTATATTCTGAAACATGTATAAATCATGTCTTGAAGTAAAACAATGAAGAAATTTCTTTAAGAGAGGCTTTATAAATAAATAAATAAAAAATAAAGCATCAAACTGACAATTTGACGTGTTTAAAATACAATCACCAATATTGATGACAAATCATTAATATTTCTCATATCTACATGAGTGCTCCCCAACTACCTGGCTTGCTCATCACTGTAAACTGCTTCATAGGGCACAGATGTCTTATCCTGCACAGAACAACAGACAAAACAATTAAGTCTTGACGACACAAGTGAGTCAGATAAAATTATCCACATCCTGAAATTACTGCCGACCATGAAAAAAGCATTTTTCACAATGGTTTAGGAAATCAGATCCTATGCACACAGCTATGATTTTAATTTAGTATTACATTTTTTCAACTAAAAGTGGGTCATATTCCATTATTGTTATTTGGTGTATAACTATTCATTTAAATTCTAAAAAGTAACTATGCTGTAGTACAATATTTAATTAAACATACTCATTGGCTACTAACCATGGAAAACAATTTCAGAACGTCTAAAAAAATTGGGCTATAATTTGGCATAGAGGACTTAATCATATACAATACTCATTGGCTACTAGACATATAAAAAAAGCACCTAGAGAGAGAGAGAGAGAGATCAAAATGAACAGATCAACAACCTTGAGATACTTATATGTAGTACTATCAGCTGGTACGACACCATTCTTTCCCCCCGCTTCAATAACCATGTTGCATAAGGTCATCCTTTCTTCCATCTTTGAAGCACAGAACAATAAAATGATGGTTAAATGATTGAAGCACTCTGATTAACCAACTTTATAAGAAGATATGGGATGGTTTTAGATACCAGCATTGAAAGATCAAGTAAACTTACAGTTAAACTTTCAACAGTGGTGCCAACGAACTCCATTGCTTTGTAAGTTGCACCAGACATAGATATCTCACCAATAATCTGCAATGTCAAAACCATTAAGTGAAACAACAAAAATTGGAGGCTCTAACAATGATTGAAATCTGAAATAAACTAATTAGAGTCATCTTCAAAAAAAAGATAGAACATGTAATGCAAGAGAAAATTAAACCTAAGCAAAAGAAACAAACACCTCAAGACCCTGTAAAACTTACCTGCAAAATCAAATCCTTCGCAAGCAGATAATTTGGCATTTCACCATCCATCACAAATCTAAGAGTTGGAGGCACCTGAAATTTGAAAATGTAAGAAAACTGCAAGTAATGGATACAAGCAAGCATGAAAAGATATAAAGCAATGTCACAAAGGACTGTGCAGCAAAATATTTGAGTTTACTGCTCCTATATTTGTTTATAGATAGTAGTTTTGTGTCTGTGTTTGTGTATTAACATTCGGGGACTTTGCAACATTAATACTGCAAAAAAAATGTGCAATGGTGAGTTGATTTGAGTTGGCACCAGTCCTCTTGATTCCATGAATTCCGTAGTTTGATGAGCAATCATTTATGCACAATGTATGCTGAGACCAAATCAGTAGAGAATATGCGAGTCCAAGTTCCAGCCAGAAAGGCTCACATTCGAAAAGTATGATTGTCTATGTGCATTATTGGATGCAAAGTAAAGACAGCAACATGAAAATACACTACTCAAAAGCACCTAACCTAAGGACTCACAGCATAAGTAGCATCCATTAAAAATAATAGTAAAAGATTCACAATATCTAAGAGTAAGACGAAAAACCTAATTGTAGTTACCGAAAGGAAAACCAAAATGCAATTTACCTAATCACATATCACATAAAACTAGCTAAAACAAAGAAAAATTGTAGCATACTTAATCAACTGAAACATCAGACATTAGAAAAAAGAGCATTTACAAACCTTAAGCAAAAGCTTTCCAGCGCCAAGCACAAAACCTGCATCAGTAAGTCCAATTCCAGTAGCGAACTGGCCAAATGCTCCTGTAGTACATGTGTGGGAGTCTGTTCCTAGGAGGACCTGACATTAGGGTGCAACAATAATTGTTAACATCGAATATGCAGAAATTAGAACAATTTTTTTATTAATTCAACATATATATATATAGAGAGAGAGAGAGAGAGAGGGAGGCACCTCTCCAGGCCTGCAATGACCTTCTTGGGCAAGTGCTATATGGCATACACCTTTATAATCAGGGTGACAAAAATATACAATAGGAAAAGAAAAAGAAGAAAGACATACCTTGAAATCCCCAAGATCTTTAATATCATAGAAATATTTAATATTTTGTTCGATGCAATAAGCCCTCAAGATATCAACGTTACGATTTGCTCGTTCATCAGCTGTGAATATGTAGTGGTCAGGTATGACCACAATCTTCTCACGGTCCCAAACCTACAATTTTGAAAGAGATAAGAAGCTCCATATTTACAAAGATGTTTCTTTCCTTAACTGCATAAACTCTAAAACTCAAGGTGGGCTTGGACGGATCTAAATATCAAAGATTATGACATGCATATAGTACATGACATTTCCTTTGGAACAGCCAAATGACAATTACAATAATGAAAAGGATCAACTATATAAACCAAACTCATAGTATAACTATCATAGATTTACTATTTAATAAAAATCCAAAAATTAATACCATTTTCAAAGTGAATAACATTCTAGCTTTCAAAAACCATATTTTAATGGATAATATGCATGTAACTAGTGCAAGCACCAATATTGCTCCACAAATTTCTTCAACTATGTACTAATTAAGCTTAATATAAGGTCGAAGTATAAAACTTTTGACATGGGTATTGAATCAGTTCACCTAGCATTAAGAACAATTCTAAATGAAATAATTAACTTCTATCCAAGCAATAATATATTTATTTTTGTTTAGTGAAATGCACTCTAGTCTTTCAATGGTAGACCTCAAAATCTTTCAGTTTGGTGATCAGACTGTTGCATACCCTGCATCACATGGGTATTCAAATAATAAACTTAATTCACATAATATGAATCATTCAAATGCTTTGAATTGAAAAGTTATCAAATGAACAATGCAAATCTTTTGAATTGAGAAGTTATCAAATGAACAATACAAATTGTAAGCTTTTAGTTACTTAATTGGGTTAATTACATGTATAGTCTCAAATTATGAAAATCGTGTCATTTTGGTCCCGAATATTTAAATTGTATCAATTTAGTTCCTAATATATGAAAAGAATTTCAATTTGATCCCAACCTAATTCCATCAATTGACGCTGTTACTAATTTAAGAGATCAAAATGACACAGATTTCATACTAGAAGTGTAGTTTATTAAAGTGATATTCCACGCCGTTTGGCAACATCACTTTTTAGTCAAAAAACCTAAAAAGTCACTAAAATAACTAAAAAGTCAATAACTTATATAAAAGATCAAAGATTCACTTTTCTCTCTACTTTTTAAACATCTTTCCATAAAAAAATTAAAAAGTCACCCAAAACATACTAATTTTTTCACATCATTTTTAGTCAAAAAAACCAAAAAAAATTACTAAAAAAGTTCGTCCCCAAACGAGGCACTGATCACATATTTTGGGACTAAAAGTACAATTTTTTAAGTAAGTTTTCACTTTATCCCTGATTTTTACCACATCCACTGATAAAGTTAGGTTGGGAAACGAAACACGTTTTATACAATAGGACTAATTTGACGCAATTTAATTTTAGAACTTAAAAATATAATTAACTCTACTTAATTGGCTTATAAAATTTACATATATAAAATAAACAAATAATTATAAAAACGTAGTGAAGAACCACAAATTATGCACCTTTGCATTCTGGCCAAACTCTCTCTTGAAAATTGCAAATGAACCTGGTCCACAAACATCATGAGTCATCAGGACATCAACATTGACCCAAACATTTTCACCTGGGCTCAACTGGGGCTTCTCAGAAGCCCTGGCCAAGATCTTCTCTGTCATCGTCATCGCTGTCTTTACCTAATAATCAACAACAACAAAAAAAAGAGACAAACCCACCGTTAAAATACACAACTTTCTCAAACCCATATTGCAAAAACATCAATTTAATAACAAATGATCAAAACCCAACTGAACCAGTGGTGGCGGGCTTGCGTTCAAATTGCTGTGGCGCCTTAACAGACACAATTTTCCGGGAAACAGTTTTCTTGGGATTCTGGATGGAAAACGAGGGTTGTGTAGAGAAAGCAGAGAGACCCACATCTTTCTGAACCTCAAGAAAGAGAAAGAAACAAGAAAATCAAAAACGGGTTAGCAAAATTTTCCCGAGAAAATTTGGGTTGAACGAGATATTTGGGGAGGTGTTCATAGTAGTAACCTTGTTGATGAAAGCGGAGCTTGATACAGTGGCAGAGGAAGCCATTGATGAATCTTGTTTGTTAAATTTGAGATAAATTTTGAGGTTTGATGTGATTTTATGGTGTTTTATGAGGGAGGTTCTAGATATTCCCTTTTTAGGACTCTTTGGACCTTTTTTTCCAATCAACTCTTACCACGTGACAAGGGAGGTAAAGGGGTGACTTCAACCTTTATTCTTTTCTATCAATGCTTTGTCTTTTGCTCACGTGTGTTGAAATACTGCTATATTTTATTATGAGGTTGATTGATGTGTTTAAGAAGTGATTTGGAATGTTTTAAATAAATATATTTTTTAATTTTTTTATAAAATAATGTGTAAAAAATAAAAAATAAAATTAATTAATATAATTTAAATAAATATATTTAAGAAAAAACATACTTATTTAAGTGTATGCCAAACCATTATTTTGGATGTATGTTTAAGAGTATTTTTAACTCACTAGGCATAAAATGTTTGTTAGTCAAAATGTTTAATGTGATTTATTTTTTTTAATTCTAATGTATTAGGGATATGATTAGGCATTTTGGCTAAGTTTACATTTACTAGCTACATGTAGCTAGTATTCAAGACTAAGCAAAATGTATTTAATCATTAAGATTATTTTCTTTCATCTTTGTTGCTGACGTAACATTCTATAAAATTAATAGTGTTTAGATAAATAACTAAAATAAAGAATATGACTAAAGTAAAAATATGAAATAGTTAACAGACAAAATAAAATATATATTTTATAATAATATTTAGATATATAAAATGCTAACTACCGTTAAATATTGGGGTACTTACCAATTAGTCCTATTCACTAGACTTATTTACCTACAGGTCCTAACTAATAAATTTAACACTATAAAAATAAGAGAGTGATAAATTTATCTCTAAAAAATTATTCCTAAAAAAAGAGACTGATAAATTTATCACTATAAAATTATTCATAAAAAAAAAGACTGATAAAATTTGTCTTTATCACTTAATAAATTATATTAAATAGGACTTAATGGGTTTTATCACTTAATAAATTATATTAAATAGGACTTAATGGGTAATAAGTCTCAAAGTAGGACCTATTGGGTAATAAGTCTCCCAAGTAGGACCTATTGGTAGTTTACCCTTAAATATACTGTAAAAACTTAGGAAAAGATAAGTAATATTTTTTTTCTGCTTTTAAGCACACCGATAAAGAAGTTAGAAGAAGTGTACGGCTCATTTTGGCAGGGAAAAAAAAATCACTTTTCTTTTTAAAAAAAAAAAATTTAGTGCTTTTTTTAAAATAATATTAAATTTTTTTATTTTTTTTTGTCCTGTCTTATCAAGACGAATTTAAAAGAGTTTTTTTTAAAAAATATTAAAGAAGAAAATAAGCCAAAAAAAATTATTTATTTTGACTTAATTTTGTTTTTTTGAATTTTTATTGATTTTTTTTTTTCAAAATATAATCTTTCGATTTGTCTTGTCAAACTGAATCTAAAATTCTAAATTTTTTTTGATAAGTTTTTAAAAAAATTCACTAAACACAAAAACTAAAAGGAAAATGCCTGGTAGCTCGAAGCTACCAGGCTCGATTTTGGCTCGAAAGAAGAAAAAGAGAGAGAGAAGGAGAAAAGAGAGGGAGAGGGAGAGAAGCAGAGGGGAAGAGAGAGAGAGAAGACGATCGTCGGCCATCATCGATTGTCGCCGATCGCCGCTCCGCCATCGTCGTCGTCGAAGAAGCAGAAGCTCGCCGTCGCCGTCGTCCACCGCCTCTCACAGCAGCTCGCCCCGCCTTCTCCTCCTCCCTCCTCCAGCCGATTTTATGGCCCCCTCCCCTCCCTCCTCCTCCTCCTCCTCCTCCTCCTGCTCCCCCTCCTCCTCCCTTTCCTTTCTTTTCTTCTCCCTTCTTTTCCCTTCTCCGTTCTGCCAGAAAAATCAGGAAAAAAGAAAAAAAAAAAAGGGTCAAAACGATGTCGTTTTGACCCCTCGAGCCACAATTCAAGCCATAGCTTTCGAGCTACTAATCACTGCCGAAAATAAAAATAAAAATAAATCATTCTCAAAACACCCATACGTAAGTTTGGATAATCTGACCACTGAACGCAAGAAAAAAAAAATTTAATTATAATTTTTTAATTTATCTTCAATTTAAATTATATATTTATTTTTATCAATTGATAAAAAAATAATATTTTAATTATTAAATTCAATATATGTCTACATACAATGTTTAAAATATAATTTTCATTAAGTTTAATAACTAAAATATCTTCTTCTTTTTTACATTGATTTTACTTAGCAAAATAGGCAAATGTTTAGATTAAAAATAAATCAAAAGATTACGTTTTAAATTTACAAAATTAAAAACTTAAGATTTATTTTATTGTGAGGTCAAATTCTGGAATTTTCTTTATAATTATACCATTTATTTTTTAGAGCCTCCACCATTTTTGTAGGGTTTTTTTTAGATGGGTACCATTTTTGTAATTTAAACAATAAAATTAATTTGGTCTTATTTTCTTAAAGGGAAAAAAAAGGAATAAATTTTTAAGTTTGTCAATTTAAATTTTAATATTTTGATTTATTTTCAATATAAATTATTTGTCTATTGATATTAAATAAAATTGACAGAAAAAATATTTTAACCATTAAACTTAATTTAAGTGTACATAAAATATCTAAAATACCATTTTTTTATTGAATTTAATAACTATTTTTTTTCTTAATTTTACTTAACGAAAATAGGTAGATAGTTTATATTAAAAACAAGAAAAATGCGGCAGACCCCTACCCCTAGTGACCCAGACCCATGTGGCTGTGGGTGATTATAATAAATAAATAAATAAATAAAAAATTGGCCAATGAACAAAAACTGGGGGTGCTGGGGGTGCCCCCACTGGGAATCCCTAGCACAACTGTAAAAACAAATCAAAAGATTAATATTTAAATTAATAAAATTAAAAAATCGCGATTTATTTTGTTATAAAAGTCAAACTCTAAATTTTTTTTTGTAATTACTCAAAAAAAACGAACATTTTATTTTAAAATACACTTCCCGTTCATTATTCAGGGATGATTTGGGAAGCTAACGAAAAGTTAGCTTTAAATTTTTAAATCACTTTGAGTCACATCACCTCTCACATTTTTTACACATAAAAAGACAAAAAAAAAAACTAAAAAATCAAATTTTAACCAACTTTTCGAATCATCCTTAATGGACAAACATGATAAAGTAAAAATATTATGATTATTGAATTTATTTATATTTTTCATAGATGATATATATATAAGTCTTATAAAATAAATTATTTAAATTATCAAAATAAAACTGATAGTAAATTTTGAAATCAAACATAACAATCAAATTTAAAATTGAACTAAAATAAGCCCCACAGAAGAGCTAAAGCGAGCTGTCCTTAGAGCGCGAGCACTTAAAATATGTTTTGCTTCTGTTGAGGGTTGTTTGGGAAAGTAATTATTTTAATTAGTTTTCTTACTTTTACGAAAAGGCGTATAAAAAATAAAAAAATAACTGAATTTTTAGTAGCATCTTTTTAACTATTTTAAGCGCTTGCGAAAACACTTGAATCGTGTAAACCTTGGACATCGAGAGATTAAGGCCCACAATGTAATTTAATTGTCTTTAGGTTAAAAAAAAACATTTTGGGCCTATCCATGAAATGTAATAAATGGGCCTTACTTATTTTTATTGATCCATCATCACTTTAATTGGGGATTCTATTTACACTCAATAAATCATTAAGTACTCCTAATTTTTAAATATACCTTATTTAATTATTTAAAATTTTATTTTACTTTCCTTACCCCCTATTATTTTTTCTAAATTACCCTCAAGGTAAACCCAAATAATAAATAATAAACAAAATAAAAAAATTAAATTATTTTAAAAACTTTTCAATATAGAAAATAATTTTCAAATATAGAGAAAAAAAAAAAAAAACCAAACTTATAAGCACATATCATGCATTAACAAGAAAGAGCAATTTTCAAATAATGTATTATTTAAATGATAAAATAAAAACAACTGTAATAATATGTTATTGTTAATCTAACTATTGGACACTTTAAATTTTGTCAAAAAAACGATATAGAAAATAATTGATAATACTCTACAAAAATTGTGAAACCCCTTTGTATGAATGCTTACCTCATTTTTGATGGGTTGCTTCAAAAAATTATTTTGATTATTACTCTCATCCATTATTTGATTTTGTTCAAACTTTCTTCTACGGTTTAAGGTTTCAAAATAATAAAAAATAATAATATTGATGATGATGGTGTATTTTTGTAGGATAGATTGGAGTTTTGGAAGAAGAAGAAGAAGAAGAAGAAGAAGAAGAAATAAGTTTGATCTCTTGGGGAATAAGATATAGATATTTGAATAAGAATAACTGATTAGAGTGTACTATGAGAAAAAAAAATTTATTTTAAGATTTAATATATGTTGTCCTTATTAATAAATATTAAGGCATAATAAAAATTAAAATTCATAAATTTAAATTGAATATACTAAGACATATTTTGAGTTCAATTAAAATTGCCCCTTAATTGTTGAGTTTCCTAGAAAATAAAATAAAATAAAATAAGTCCATTAAATAAACCACCGAAAATAAACAAAAAGAAATTAATACAATAAAAGTATATACTGATAAGTAATAATAATACACTTCTAAACATTTACTAATAAGCCGGTAGCGACCATTCCACTATCCATTAATGGTGGATACCCATTTCCTAAGGAAATGACGGAGGGGAACCAAACTACCCTCTCCATTAAAAATAAAATCATATGTATCAATTGATATATTAATTAATATATTAACAATTAATATAATATAATTTTAAAATTATATTGATATAATATATGTTAATATATTATTTAATGAGAGGGGAATTTGTATACAAGTGGGCCGAGCTAGGTGTTGGGCCTTATGACCGGAATAAAAAGGCTCACATAGAGAAGGCCATGTAAGTTACTCCGGTTTGGAGAAGTAACTTTGAAGGCAGACCGGCCACGCAGCCATGGTGAATAGTCCGGTCTTCGGGGAACTTGGTTCTACTCCGGTTGAGTGGAGTAGCTTGAAATGTTTCGGACTACAGTGGTTACTTCGGTCGTAGCATGTGAGAGACCGAAGTAAACCATAGTTTGCATGTAGCTCGGTTTTACTTCCCTTATGGATAGCTCGGTCTTAGTGTGCAAAAGCCGAGGTAAGGGAGAGTAAAACAAGGGCCGAAGTAATAGTTAGTTCGGTCCTGAGAAGTAGTTCGGCCATGAGAAGAACCATCTCACTTGGTTTATGCAGTGAGGGGGGTGTTGAAGATAAGCATTATCTTCTAGGAAGAGTATGAATCCTAGGAGGACTCTACACAAGGAGGAGTAATCCTGGAAGGACTCTGTGCATGGAGAAATAAGAGTCCTACCAGGATTGTGCCACGTGAAATCTATATAAAGCTCACCAATGCTACCTTTGGAGAGGTAATACAATTTTGCTCCCTGAATACATTGAGCTTTTGCCTTCTTGTCTTGCTTACTGACTTAGGCATCGGAGAGGTTTCCGGCACACCCCCGCCGGCCAGCTCACGTTTGTGTTTTCAGGTGGTGGAACGACGACGTATTGAGAAACGAGGACTTGGTCAACAGGATTATACGAGAAGGTGTATTTCTTTCCCGTACAATTGGCGCCGTCTGTGGGAATTAACAGACAAGAACAACCTCTTGATCAAGTTTTTCTTGAACATCAATGGCGAACAACGAAGAATTACCTCAGTCCGCCGTTGACGGACTAACTCCAGAAGGAGGGGCAAGGCGTGAAGGCCTTCCTTTGGTCCCTCCCATGGCGAGCCTGGAACCACAAAGGCAGAATTCCAGGAGGGATGCGAGGGGACGAAGGAGGAATAGCAGCCCTCATCCTTCTCGCTCGCAAAGCCCAGAAAGACAAAGGCGCAGAGTTGATCCTCAAATTCTGGAAGATCGCGTCAGAGAACAAGACGAACTGATCCGCAAGATGGCAGCGGACATGGAGTCTCTGAAGCGCCAGATGAAAGGAAAAGAAGTGGCGACAGGAGAGGGGCGCAACAACAAGACGCCCCCTCGCCACTCCGAGGGTCGTGGTAGGAATTCTACACCCTCTCAACCAGAGGACAGAAGCCTCAGGACAGGCGACACGCGATCCGTATCTTCCAGGACTCGTCACTCCAGGTCTGAGAGGACGAAGTCTGAAAGGTCATACACGGAGGGAAGTACTTATTGGCCCTCACATACGCATCATACAAGATCCAGACAGACGGAATTACCTAGGTCGTCCGACCTAAGGTCCATGTTGGAAGAAAAGGCGCGATGGAAGGAGGACGCCAGGACGCGCGATCCCCACAGGGTTCCTGCCTTGCAGCGATTGGCTCCTCGGACGCATGGAAGCGTCGAGGTGGGAATGCCAAGGCCGCACTTGGCATACGAACCAGCGGATAAGGCATTGGCGAGGCTGCAGACCTCACCATTCGTCCCAGAGATTGAGAACGCGCCCCTTCCGTCAGGCTTCCTACAACCCAAATTCACGACGTATGAAGGAAAGACGGACCCTTACACCCACTTAAGCCACTTTCGCCAGGTTATGGCTGTATACCGACGGAATGAGGCGCTGATGTGCATCCTATTCCCTTCAAGCCTCGGCGACCTAGGCCTAACTTGGTTTGAGAAGCTTCCAGAGGGCAGCATAGCCTCCTGGGCGCAATTGGCAGAAGCGTTTGTAACACGGTTCAGAACAAACACAAAGACCCCGGTGGAGATCGATCAGTTACTCTCCATCGACATGGGTGAGAAGGAGACATTAAGGTCCTATAACAGTCGATATTGGGAGACCTTCAACCAGATTGGGGATTGCCCAACCAATCTGGCCATCGCGCAGTACAAGAGAGGCCTCCCAGTCGGGAACAGACTGAGGGACTCTATCACCATGACTCCGCCACTTACAATGGAGGCCCTGATGGAGAGAGTGCATCAGCACATCAGGGTAGAAGAGGATGGCGCTCGTGCCAAGGCAAAAACTGGTGCGACTGCTACACCAGAGAAGAAGACCTCAGCAAAGGTCAATACGGTAGGTCGCCGAAACCAAAACAGACAGGGCAGACGCGACAATGATGAAGACCAGGACAAGAGATGGTTGAGAGTCCGAACTGCCATAACCACGGTGTTCAAGAAGCCGATCTACCGTATACTCAGTGAGATTCGAGACGAGCCTTTCGTCAAGTGGCCTGCCAAGGTTGGCGAGGCCCAGAAGGATTACGATGACAGATCCAGATGCACCTTCCACAAGGAAAAGGGGCACCGAACTGAAAACTGCACGCAGCTGAGGCAACATCTGGAAGAATTGGTGGCAGCAGGCCACCTAGATAAATACATAGAAGGAGGGGCGCAGCCAGCTCCCCAGAACCACAACCTCCCCAACGGAATGCCAGACGACGCCCCGCCACAAGGCACCATCAACGTAATCCATGGAGTCTTTGAACCAGAGCGAGTATGTGAGCTCAGAGGTTCAATCAAAAAGGCAGAGCACATGAGAGAGGTGCTAAGTGCCCAACCAGTCGTCAAAAGGGGGAGGACAGAAGCTACGAATGTTATGTCTTTTTCGGACAAAGACTTGGACAGAATTTATTGCCCACACAATGATGCCTTGGTCGTCACTCTCCGAGTCAAGGATTTTGACGTCAAGCGGATTTTGATTGACCAAGGGAGCTCGTGCGAAATCATGTACTACGAAACCTTCAAGCAACTCAAGTTGCAAGATAAAGACTTGGCCCCTGCAGTATCTCCCCTCATTGGGTTCAACTCCATGCCAGAGTGGCCAGTCGGCAAAATCATCCTCCCAGTCAGAGCAGGGAGTGTGACAAAGCAAGTGGAGTTCTGGGTGTTAAAGGTTCCGTCCACTTACAACATCATTTTGGGCAGAACGTGGCTGCACGCCATGCGCTCGGTGGCATCCTCTTACCACCAAGTGATGAGGTTCCCCAGCGACACCGGAGTGATAGAAGAAGTATATGGGGACCAGATTATGTCCAAGCAGTGCTTCGTTGCAACGAATGGTAGCCGCGCCGCCAAAGGATATGTTCATTCGGTTGAAGAACCAGAGAGTAATGAACTATTCGCGGATGTTGGCAAAGAGGCTAATCAAAAGGCAGTGGAGGACTTGGTAGAAGTCAAAATAGATGAGAGGAACCCGGAAAAGTTCTTCCTACTTGGATCGTCATTGTCCAGCACTGAGAGATTGGAAGTCTTGGAATTTCTGACCTCCAACATCGAAGTGTTCGCCTGGACCCCATACGACATGCCAGGCATTGATCCCAACTTTATTTGCCATCAACTCAATGTCCACCCATCTGCCAGGCCAGTCATTCAACGCACGCGCAGATCGGCACTTCACCACGCTGCGATAGTGGCAGAAGAGGTGGGAAACTTGTTAGAAGCAGGAGCAATCAGAGAGGTGCACTACCCCAGGTGGATTTCCAACACGGTTGTGGTGCCGAAAAAGAATGGGAAGTGGCGCGTCTGCGTCGACTATAAAACTGTCAACAAAGCATGCCCCAAGGATAGCTTCCCCTTGCCAAGGATAGATCAATTGGTCGACCTAACAGCTGGTCACAGCAGGCTAAGCTTCCTCGACGCATACAGAGGCTACCACCAGATCGCAATGCATGAGCCAGACCAGGAGGTCACATCCTTCACCACTCCAAGAGGACTATACTGTTATAAGGTCATGCCCTTTGGCCTGAAGAACGCAGGGGCGACATTCCAGAGAATGGTCACCAAGATGTTTGAACCATTGTTAGGCAAAACAATGGAGGCTTACATCGATGATATGGTGGTCAAGAGCAAGAGTGAGAGTGACCATCTCAAGGACCTAAGTGAGATGTTCGAGATCCTGAAAAAGCATAAGTTACGCCTCAACGCGTCGAAGTGTGCTTTCGGAGTAGGATCAGGCAAATTCTTAGGCTTCTTGGTGACCAACCGCGGTATAGAAGCGGATCCTTCTCAAATCAAAGCAATTCAGGAGTTAGAGCGGCCTAACTCAGTGAAAGAAGTGCAGCACCTCACCGGCATGGCGGCAGCACTTAACCGATTCATCAGCCGGTCTTCAGACAGATTGCGTCCATTCTTTCAGTCATTAAAAGCCAAGTTTGAGTGGGACGAAGAATGCGACCAAGCTTTGGCAAGTCTGAAGGAGTACATGTCTTCTCCACCATTACTCGTTACCCCCATACCTGGAGAAGAACTCTTCCTCTATTTGGCAGTCTCTCAGCACGCAGTAAGTGCAGTGTTGGTTCGAGCAGAAGGAATCCAACACTTACCTATCTTCTATGTCAGCAAGACATTGCTAGGAGCCGAAACAAGGTACTTGCCTCTAGAGAAGCTAGCATTGGCCTTAATGATGGCATCCAGGAAATTGGCGCACTACTTTCACGCCCACACAATTGTCGTCCTCACAGCTTTTCCACTAAAAGCTCTGTTTGAGAGGGCCAACTTTTCTGGGCGAATTTTGAAGTGGGCCGTAGAGTTGGGACAATATGATGTGAAGTTCCAACCCAGAACCGCAGTAAAGGCCCAATCCTTGGCAGACTTCGTCGCAGAGTTCACTCCTGGAAGCCACCAAGTCTGTCCGATCGACCTAACTGACACAACCAAACTAGGGATGGAGTTTGACGCCGGAATAGCGCAACCCCTAGTACTGGCTACTCAGTCAGGGCCCAAAGCAAACCGGAGTAAGGAAGGCGAGGAGGAAGCCGACCCTACTACACCGAGTCAAAACTCACCAGCAACTGGGGACTTGAGCCCATCAGAAGACAAGGGGCAGACTGCGATTATGGATTCTAAAGAAGACATTAGCAACCCGGAAGACCCCAAGGCATCGACCGACCCCTCCACCTGTTGGAAGTTGTTCGTTGGGGAGATGTGGAAACTCTTTGTGGATGGCGCTTCCAATCGACATGGAGCAGGACTTGGCATAGTCCTCATCTCTCCAGACGGCTTGGTAGTGGAGCAGGCGATCAACCTTGGCTTCCCAGCGTCGAACAACGAAGCGGAGTACGAAGCGCTTCTTGCAGGGCTCAAGTCAGCAGCATACATGCAGGCCACTGAATTAATGGTCTACAGCGACTCGCAATTGGTGGTGAATCAAATTTCTGGCGATTATGAAGCAAAGGATGAAAGAATGGCTAAGTACCAAGACTTAGTCAGGACAGAGATCAAGAAGTTTGAAGTCGTCAGAATAGAACAGATTGGCAGGGAGGAGAATAGTAGAGCAGACGAACTTGCAGGCCTCGCCTCGATGGCAGACACCTCCATCCCTCATCCACTATTGGTCGACTATCTGCCCAGACCAAGTATTGAAGACCCAGAAGCTGAAGAGGTATGTTGCGCGGAGTTAGGTCCTTCTTGGATGGATCCCATTATACTGTTCCTGAAAGACGGCACTCTACCAGAAGATAAGAAAGAAGCCAACAGAATAAGAGCCAAGTCGCAACGATTTTGGCTCTCTCCATCCTTAGCATTATACAAGAAGTCGTTTTCAGGACCCTACTTAAAGTGTGTCCACCCCAGCAAGGTAGAAGCATTCTTGTTCGAAATACATGAAGGTGTATGCGGCAGCCATCAAGGAGGAAGGTCATTGGCATACCGAGCTATTTCACAAGGATATTGGTGGCCCTACATGCAAGCGGATTCAGAGAAGTATGTCAAAAAATGCGAAAAGTGTCAGAAGTTTGCGCATCAAATTCACCAACCAGCAAGAGAACTCCTACCTCTCACTAGTCCGTGGCCTTTCGCAATGTGGGGCTTGGACATAGTGGGACCACTCCCAACAGCTCCAGGCAACAGGAAGTTCTTTCTTGCGGCAACAGACTACTTCACAAAGTGGGTGGAAGCAGAAGCCTTAGCGTCAATCAAGGAAAAAGATGTGAAGAAGTTTGTCTGGCAGAACATCATTACTCGCTTTGGCATACCAAAAGCACTGATTTCAGACAACGGCACTCAGTTTGATGGCAGAATTTTCAGGGGCTTTTGCGAAGATTACAAGATAGAATTCTACAACTCCACACCGGCATATCCCCAAGCAAATGGTCAGGCGGAGGCGTCAAATAAAGTTGTCCTGGACGGATTAAAGAAAAGGTTGGAGAAAGCCAAAGGCAAGTGGGCAGAAGAGCTCCCTCATGTCTTATGGGCTTATCGCACCACACCGCGACGGTCTACAGGGGAAACACCATTCTCCTTAGCATATGGCATGGAAGCAGTCATCCCCTTAGAAGTCGGCCTTCCCACGATTCGGAGTGAAAACTTTGATCCAGACCTAAATGGCGAAGCAATAGCATTGGAACTTGACCTGGTGGAAGAAAGACGAGAAAAGGCGCTGGTACACATCGCCTCCTATCAGCAAGAGTTGTCCAGAAAATACAACAAAACAGTACATCCAAGACAGTTCAAGATTGGCGATTGGGTACTTCGCAAAGTGATGGGAAACACATTGGTCCCAGGAGATGGCAAGTTAGGGCCCAATTGGGAAGGTCCTTACAAAGTGGTCGGATTAGCAGGCAAAGGGGCATACCACTTGGAAGATAAGGATGGCAAAGCAATTCCTAGACCGTGGAACACTGCCAATCTTAAGTTATTTTACTTTTAGCTTTTTTCTTTTTGAGTATGTGTAATTTTCTACTTTCTCAATAAAACAAGTCGATTCTTTTTAGTATATTTGTTTTCCGTAGAAAGTAGTTTTAGCAAGATAGTAGCATTGTAAACATAGTCGGCCGGAATAACCAACTATTAACCCTCCTAAGCCCAGGATCAGGATCCAGGCCGCAGGACATTTGGTCGGAATAACCAAACATTCTAAGTTGGCTGGAAAAACCAACTTAGAGGTTGGCTGGACTAAACCAACACTTAGCCAAAGTATGGGAATGGCTACATAGAGGTTGGCTGGATTAAACCAACACTTAGCCAAAGTATGGGAATGGCTACATAGAGGTTGGCTGGATTAAACCAACACTTAGCCAAAGTATGGGAATGGCTACATAGAGGTTGGCTGGATTAAACCAACACTTAGCCAAAGTATGGGAATGGCTACATAGAGGTTGGCTGGATTAAACCAACACTTGGCCAAAGTATGGGAATGGCTACACAGAGGTTGGCTGGATTAAACCAACTCTCTGTACTCTTCTACCGAAGTAAGTTATACCGGCTGAAGAGTGGTTGGCTGGATTAAACCAACTCTTTGTACTCTTCAGCCGAAGTAAGTTATACCGGCTGAAGAGTGGTTGGCTGGATTAAACCAACTTTTTGTACCCTTCAGCCGAAGTAAGTTATACCGGCTGAAGAGTGGTTGGCTGGACTAAACCAACTCTTTGTACTCTTCAGCCGAAGTAAGTTATACCGGCTGAAGAGTGGTTGGCTGGATTAAACCAACTCTTTGTACTCTTCAGCCGAAGTAAGTTATACCGGCTGAAGAGTGGTTGGCTGGATTAAACCAACTCTTTGTACTCTTCAGCCGAAGTAAGTTACACCGGCTGAAGAGTGGTTGGCTGGATTAAACCAACTCTTTGTACTCTTCAGCCGAAGTAAGTTACACCGGCTGAAGAGTGGTTGGCTGGATCAAACCGACTCTTTGTACTCTTCAGCCGAAGTAATTTATACCGGCTGAAGAGTGGTTGGCTGGATTAAACCAACTCTTTGTACTCTTCAGCCGAAGTAAGTTATACCGGCTGAAGAGTGGTTGGCTGGATTAAACCAACACTTTGTACTCTTCAGCCGAAGTAAGTTATATCGGCTGAAGAGTGGTTGGCTGGATTAAACCAACACTTTGTACTCTTCAGCCGAAGTAAGTTACACCGGCTGAAGAATGGTCGGCTGGATTAAACCAACTCTTTGTACTCTTCAGCCGAAGTAAGTTACACCAGCTGAAGAGTGGTTGGCTAGTAAGTTATGTAGTTAACCGAGATCACAGTTGTGTAATCGAGTTTATGGAAAAGTAAACATACAAGCAGGCAAGTACACAACCGGAGTGAAAGTTCAAAAATTTTCATTGAAGACAAAAGGAAGTACAAATGGGGGGCCATAGCCCGGTTACAGGCATCCAGAACCGAAATACAAGAAAGAAGAAATAAATAAGCGAAAAACAGTCATCCAAGGAGTGCGTCAAGTTCGGCATCAAGCTCCGCTTCGGCAGCTGCCTGGAGACCGGTTTGAGGAGGGAGCTCGGTTTGGACCGTGGTGTCAACGGGCAGGGTAGAGTTAGCTGGCATCTCGTTGGTTAAATCAACTGTTGGCTCCGACCGAGCTGCTTGATTGTTTTGTTGTTCGGTAGCAGCCGGAGTCAGAGATGGCTCCCCCTCATCATCTTCATCATCGTCATCATCTTCATCTTCTTCGTCACCGGACGCTTCGAGGAATGCTTTTTGGAGATCGTCCGCATATTGCTTAAGCGAAGCCGGGATAAAGTACGGTGGAGCGTTGTAAGCATCGGTGTCTGGAGTGCAACCGAGCTTCTCCACCGCACTCCGCCAACCGCACTTATAGAAAAGGTCCTTGGCTGCGCCGCATTGAAGACTGTATGCGTCTTCAGCTTCCTTGAAGCCTTGCTTCTTGGCCTTTTTTACTTCGGCCTTCAGTTGGCTTACTTCGGCATCTTTTTTGGTCTGGAGCTGGGCCATCTCCCATAGGTAGTAATCCTTCACCTCGGTTACAGCCTTTTGTTTATCACTTTCAGCCGAGGTAACCAGTCCGGTTAGTCGTGATACCTCGGCCTCCAGTTCGGCCGCCTTGCTCTGAGCCTGTGTTAGTTCGGCGACTTTGGCCACGGCATCTTTCATGGCCTGCCGTGCGGTCTTACGCAGCTCCATCACCTGCCGGTGTGCAAGTGTGGTTTTTTGAAGAGCCTGCACAAAGTATGGTAAATTTTTTAGTTTTCGACCGAAATGGAAGTTAGACAAACTTTAGAGACAGAAAGGCCAGTATTACTTACCACGATCATTGACTTCGAGGCGGACCGAAGTGACTTTACCTCGGTGTTGAGCTTCTTGGCATGGTGCTCCATGTCTTTTGGAAGGCACACACCTCTGGCCAAATTGAAGGCCAGAAGGTGATCCTTGTCCGAGACAACGGAGTCATCCTCGTTGATAGCCCGGTTGTTGAAGACTAGGGGGGGAGCCCATTGGGGGGTTCCAGACCGGCTTGATGACTCCGGCTGGGGGTTCGGTTGAGTAACTGCTGGTGGGTTTGGTGGCAGAGCATTCTCATCTTCATCAACAAGTTGTGGCCCGGTTGGTTCAGTCCGGGCACGCTTGTTTCGGCGGGAGGCAGTAGGCTGCTGCGATGGAAGAGCCACCACGGCCTGGGTTGATTGGCCGGCCTGTGGTACCTCGGTTGGGCTGGTTTCGGTGAGCATGGCCCTCAGTCTCTTTTGCTTCGCCATCTCTTGTTCTGGGGTTAGTCGCACAAGGACGATTTCGGGCAAGGTTGGATCCGGTGCTGGTGGGTCTTCAAGAAGAAAATCTGTTACTCTTGCTTTTCGTCGACCGGAGTATCTGTAGGTCGGCTCGAAGTCGAGAAGTTTTGCCCAACTCCTTTCTTTCACCCGGAGTGCGGCGCGGAGTACGGTGGTGTTGGGATAGTTGTAGTTGGAGATGAGAAGAGCCTTATCTGCGGAGCATAAAAAGTCAAGTGTTAGTCCGGTTTACAGAGAAAGTAAAATTCAGGAGAAAGGCGAAATGAAAACCGAAGTTCTTATACCGGGTTCTCCTTTCTTCCAGTTTATTCTATGGCCTGGGATTTGGGCTTGGAAGTCCTCAAAGTTCCCTGAAACCCAAAAGAAGTCATCATCGTTGACGTCCTTGTCCGGTGTGTGCTTTATTATCTTTTCTCTACCTCGGCGCACTCTCAAATAGTAGCACCAACCTTGGTTTTTTGAGCCTATGGAATACTGATGTAATATCTCGGCCAGACCTAGGTTCAGACCGGTTTGTTGGTTCAGAGCATCTATGCCCATTATTATTCGATATGTATTGGTGGATAGCTGAGTGGGGCAGAGTCTGGTTTGTCTGAGGAATTCACAAATTAGTGGTTGGACTGGGAATCTGAGTCCGGTTTCTACTATAGATTGGAGGGTAAAAGGGACGAAGCCTTCTTCGTCCCATGGGTCGACTCCTGGTTCGGCTAGTTCTAGATTTACATCGGTTGGAATGTTGTACTGTTCTCGGAATTCGGCTAGGCCGCCTGGGGTTTCTACCAAGTGTCTGTACTTCCCCATTTGTTTTATAAGTTAAGAAATAATTTATCTCGGTTGTAAGAACGTGCTCGGTAGTCCGGTTTGACGCACAGAGGGAGTGCCTGGCAACCTAAGTCTGCAAAGTTGAAAAACAAAGTGTCAAGCACAGATCAAAGACCGTGCTACAAAAATAAAGCAAGAAAAGGCTGGTCTTACTCCGGCTCTACAGGGTGCTAAGCTATCTACATCGGCTTGTGAAAGGTTCTCGTTATCTCGGTTCGAAAAGTTTGTGGTTATCTCGGTCTCACCTATGGTTGTTCTTACCTCGGTTAGGCCTCAAGGGGCATCTTTTCTGAGTTCGGTTGAGGAACTCGGAAATGGTGGCTTGGCCCCAGAGCTTAGCTCGGTTGAGGGCCAGATTTTCTAGCTCGAGCGTTTTTATTTCGGCTAAGGTGAATCAAGTGGCAACCTATTAAAACTACTGTGTTATCTACAAGTGCTAGCTCGGTTCTAGTTCACCTAGACAGCACAAACAGTCCCTAGTTCGGTTGGATGCATTTCTATGGATTAAATGATTGTTCTACCAGCAGTCCCTAATGTTCATGTGAAGTCCTTTTCAGAAACATAGCATGCAAAGTGTTTTGTGAAAACACACAACATAAACAGCTATGAACTTAAGAGCAAAAACAGAAACAAAATGGGACCATGTTGCTTACCTGGAAGAGAGAAGGGATTGGAGAAGGGTGCAAGGCAGTGGGTGGCACGGAGTTCTTGGGATGCAAGGATGAAGAACTAACAGCAGAAAGAGAGTTTGAGCAGTGTAGAGTGAAAGTGAAATGGCTGTTTTTGGGAAAAAAGGCGTTTTTGGGCGGGACTGTTCAAAAATTGCGAAATACGAAGACGGCGCTACAGCTGTAAAGGGCCAATTGGGGTTTGCCACGTGTCTGGGAAGGACAAGCGTTTCAGTTTCTGCAACTGAAGAGACGTTTGACCGGACGTGCACAGTACGGCCCACATTTAGCTCGGTTGGATAGACTAAGGGGTCTTAGCTCGGCTGGAAAGGCTAACGAATGTTTTAGCTCGGCTGGAGAGGTTAAGACTAGCTCGGTTGGTAAACAGGTAATCCCAATCATGCTTTGCAGATGGAATTAAGGGGCAATTGAGAGGGGAATTTGTATACAAGTGGGCCGAGCTAGGTGTTGGGCCTTATGACCGGAATAAAAAGGCTCACATAGAGAAGGCCATGTAAGTTACTCCGGTTTGGAGAAGTAACTTTGAAGGCAGACCGGCCACGCAGCCATGGTGAATAGTCCGGTCTTCGGGGAACTTGGTTCTACTCCGGTTGAGTGGAGTAGCTTGAAATGTTTCGGACTACAGTGGTTACTTCGGTCGTAGCATGTGAGAGACCGAAGTAAACCATAGTTTGCATGTAGCTCGGTTTTACTTCCCTTATGGATAGCTCGGTCTTAGTGTGCAAAAGCCGAGGTAAGGGAGAGTAAAACAAGGGCCGAAGTAATAGTTAGTTCGGTCCTGAGAAGTAGTTCGGCCATGAGAAGAACCATCTCACTTGGTTTATGCAGTGAGGGGGGTGTTGAAGATAAGCATTATCTTCTAGGAAGAGTATGAATCCTAGGAGGACTCTACACAAGGAGGAGTAATCCTGGAAGGACTCTGTGCATGGAGAAATAAGAGTCCTACCAGGATTGTGCCACGTGAAATCTATATAAAGCTCACCAATGCTACCTTTGGAGAGGTAATACAATTTTGCTCCCTGAATACATTGAGCTTTTGCCTTCTTGTCTTGCTTACTGACTTAGGCATCGGAGAGGTTTCCGGCACACCCCCGCCGGCCAGCTCACGTTTGTGTTTTCAGGTGGTGGAACGACGACGTATTGAGAAACGAGGACTTGGTCAACAGGATTATACGAGAAGGTGTATTTCTTTCCCGTACATTTAATATAATAATTGGTGTGTATAGCACCATTACTCCATTAATGATGGATACCCATTTCTTAAAGAGAAGTGTAAAAAAAAACTTGAATTATAGTAAGTTTTTATGAATTATAAATGTAATAAATTGAATAGATAACGATTATTAGATTAAGACAATTTTTTTTGTATGATAATATATACGAAAGACTTGATAGCATGAACAATTCAGATCATCAAAACAAAACATGTCCAGTGCAAGAATATGGGCTGCACGGGAACCCAATAAATTTTTAATTTTTTTAATTTTTTTTTTCTCTCCTATATGTGTGTGATTGATTGATTTAATTACAGGTGATTGTGGTTATAATTTTTAAAAAATAATATATAAGTTCACTTTTTAAATTTAATTATGTTTAAGTGAGATGATTATTTGATAATTAAACAATAGAGGGGAGAGAGAGAGAGAAATAATATATGAGAGTGATTGGTTAGTTAATCATTTAACTTGAAAAATAAATTTAATTTTTTAATTTTAATAGCATTACTCTTATGGAAGAGTCAAATTAATCTACGTATCATTTTATTTTTAATCTTTAAAAAATAATTGTAACAACTCAAATTTTTAATTATTCTGTAGAATTTATATTAATATTATTAATCACAGTTAAGAAAATATATAATTTATTATATATTATTATGTGTAATTTTGTAAAATAATATAATTATTAAAAGTTTAGGGGTCAAAATAATAATAATAATAATAATAATAATAATAATAATAATAATGGGTGTAGTAATAAAATAAATAATTTATTTTCTGTTAATATACAATAAAGTGTAATTTAATGAAAAATTAATTAATTTATATAATTATATTAAAATATTGAGCCAAATGATAATTATCTTAAATATTTATTAAGAATAAAAATAAATCTATATAATTATGAATCAAATTTTGAAAAAAGTGACACGTAGCCACGTGTTCAGCTGATGGCCTCACCTCCCTATTATGGAGAAGAAAAGAAAGAAGGAAAGAAAAAAAAAAGAAAGGAAGAGCGAAAGAAAGAAAAGGAAGGAAGAAAAAATAATAGAAGTTGAGATGGTTTTTGATAGTAGAAAAAAAAGTAAGATATTAATGTTAAAATGAGTTATATTATACCTTCAGTTATTAAAATGTATTTTACTTATATTTTGACTTACCATATTTATTTTATACAAGTTATATTTTATAAATTATTATAAACTATATTAATATTTCAGTTATGTGGTTTTATTTTCTGAACTCTATTTACTTAAAAGGAAAGTCATGGATATGTTTGTGTATATTTTAAAGAATATTTAACTATAACCTTATATATAATTATGCTTTGAAAGTACCACCACGTGAGTCTCACGCCTTAGGGGACTTAAATAACCATTGGTTTCTGTTTGACCACTTTGTGGCCCTCTATTTGTCATGGATCCATTGACCTCTATTCTGTGCGGAGCAAAGTGCTGTACGGAGCTAAGTGCTACACTGTTGTGGGAGCCACCTCTAGAGTTCATACGAGCCACCTTTTGAATCCGTACCTCTGTATTGTTATGGATCCATTGACCTCTGTTCTGTGCAGAGCAAAGTGCTGTGCAGATATAAGTGCTACACTATTGTGAGAGCCACTTCTATAGTCCGTACGAGCCACCTCTTGAGTCTGTACCTCTGTTTTGATTGTCACTCCTGTGACCTCTGTTCTGTTCTGCTCTGTATCGTGGTTATGGTTATTTATTTACATAATTTCTGTATTTCAGTTTCTGCCACTTAAATGATTTATTTACTAAATTGAGTTATGTAAATGTTTTGGCCTAACTAACTATTCATGATTATTTCGTGTCCTTTATATTCTTGGTATAATATTTTTTAGTTTGTCAAGTGCTTATAGTTGTTACTAATTTTCAGGAAACAATGCAATTCAGAAATAGCTTTTGAAAAGTCTTAGACGTGGGACTGCGGAATAGACACACACAGCACTTTTATTGATATTTTTTCTATGTAAATACCGGCCTTTTTGGTCAGTATAATTTTGTAATAAACAATAGAAGCTCCAATGATTATTTTAGTACCCTCATTTAAATATTACTTCCGCTCGCGTTTATTAATTTGTTTAAGAATTGGCCTGAGATAACTTCAGTTACTGGCCATTACGATACTTAACCCTTGGGTACGGGGAGCGGGTCGTGATAATAATGGCCTTGATTGATTTGTCTATTAAGAGACAATTTTTGAAAAAAAAAATATATATTTTGTTTGGTTGAAAATTTTTAGAAAAAAAATTCCAAAATCAGTTTTCTCTTTATTACGGTGCCGTTTGGTAACACTTACGATTTCAGTTTTCTGTTTATATTTACAAAAATTTTAAAAACTCAAATAAAAACTTGTTTAATAAATTTTTGATTTATAAATCAGTGGTCTCAGTTTACAAATTTGGCCAAAAAATGTAATCTCAAAAAATGTGTTTCCGTTTTGAGTTTTCAATTTTTTTTTTTTTACCACCCAACACTAGCCACCATCCGCCACCATTTTTCACCACTGTCTTCCGCCACCACCACCCACCCCCCACCACCACCTGCTACCGCCACTCACAGGCCACCTGGCACCACCACCAACCAGCCGCTACCACCAGCCACCTGCCACCCATTCGCCACCACCACCACCACCACCCACCACCCACCTGCCATTAACCTGCCACCACCCACCACTCGCTACAACCATCCACCGACCACCGCCACCACTCACCACTCACCTGCTACCACCATCCACCACCCGCCACTACCAGCCACCTACTACCCACCCGCCACTACCATCCACCATCCAATACCACCACCACCACCACCACCACCACCACCCTGACCCACCACCCATTTGCCACCACTACTCACCACCACCACCACCACCACCATCACCCACCACCCACCCGCCAACCACCTGTCACCACTACCCATCACCACCACCACCCACTCGCTACCACCCACCACCCGCCACCGTCACCCACTCACCTACCATCGCCACCAGCCACCTACCCGCCACCATCACCCGTCCGCCACCACCCACTACCACCCGTCATCCTCCACCCACCTGTCACCACCACCCATCACTTGCCACCACCACCGCCACCACCCACTCGTTACCACCCGCCACTGTCACCCACCCACCCACCACCATCACCTGCCACCTACTTGCCACCACCACCCATTCGCCACCCACCTGCCACCACCACCCATCACCCGCCACCACCACCCACTCGCTACCACCCACTACCCGCCACCGTCACCCACCCACCCACCCACCATGACCACCACCATCTACCCACCACCACCCACCACCAACCGCTACCCACCACTTACCGTCACCACTTTCCACAACCGTCTTCTGCCGCCACTTGCCACCACCTGCCATTTCTCACTTTTTTTATATTTTAAAATTTTTTAAAACATTTTATCAATTACCAAACGCGTTTGTAGTTTATGTTTTTCTAAAAATAAACAAAAATCAGTTTATAAAATTTTTGTAAATATAAACTGAAAACGTAAATGTTACTAAATAGACCACACATTCAATCAATTATTTTTTTTTGTTTCTCTTATCTCTCATTCTCTCACATCCTACACATCAATCAATAATTTTGTCTCTCACATCTATCTATTCAACTACAAAAAAAAAAAAAAAAAATTAAATCATTCCAAACTCAAAAATTATTTTTCAAAACATACAACCAAATGAAAATTTAAAATTTATAAACTTTTTTCAAAAAATTAATTTTTAAATTTTTTCACAAGTACAAAAAAAAACAAAGCTAATAATTCTTTTACATTTATCTGTAAACTGTATGTTATTTCTTATTTTGATTCAATCATCATCTCCGGTCGTTATTCAATTTTTATCCTTTATTTTTCCTTCATATTCTGTCTTCAAATTTATTTGTTAGAGCCTCAATCATTGTTGTAATTTAAATTACAAAAATAATTTGGTCTTATTTTCTCAAAGAAACAAAACAAGTCCTAAGTTTTTAGATTTGTCAATTTAAACCTTAATTTTAAAAAAAAAATCAATCTGAATAATTTGTTTATTTTTTTTTAAGTAAAATTGACATAAAAAATAGATTTTAGTCATTAAACTCAATCTAAGTGTATATAAAATGTCTACAAGGCATTTTTCATTGAGGCTCCGTTTGTTTCGACGTAAGATATTTTACACACAAAAATATTTTTCTTCTAAATTGATTTTACACAAAAAAAATATATTTTTATTTTAGTTTGTTGACGTTTGATTGACACTTGAAATAAAAATATTTTATTACGTAAAAGAGAAATTTTAATTTAATAAAGTGACATTTATGACTTTTTAGTGAGTTAAGATACTTATTTGAAAAGACTAAAAGTATTAAAAACATAGCGAGTGAGAGTAACTTTGTAAAAATTAACTTACAAAATATTTAAATATAAGTCATTCTATAAAAAATGATATAAAAAAAAATTCTTTAAAAAATATTTTACTTACTTTTTATTTTTTACTTACCTTTTATTCAACCAAATAATAAAAAATAACTAAGTCCACTCTCCATCGCTACCAATGTGTTGGCTTATTTTTCCTACGAAGGAAAATATTATAAATGCGAGCGTGCCAGCAAGGATTGAAAAATCCTTACAAATTAAATTCAAGCCAATTATCAAGCGATTGTGTTGACGGTTCTTTTGCCTCAACAAAGAGGACTTCAAAATTGCCAAAGTGTAGAGAAAAGAAAAATTAAAAAAGAAAGGGAGATGGAGAAAGACGATTGAGTGAACAATCAAAGTAACAATTACTTACCTCTACTCCTATGCTTCAAAAAGGAAGTGCATGAAAATAAATGCTTCGAAATATAAATCTATGTTAAACTACTCCTAAGATAAGGAAAATGACAAGAAATATTGAAATCAACTGTCTTTGATTTGAGTTCTGGATCCTTTACAATGTAGCCATGAATGGCTATTTATAGGCAAATATTTGTAGGAAAAAACTTCCAGCAATAACTACCCAATAACCACCTAAAACTACCCACTCTTCCATCTTCATTCTTGTCTTGCCATGTGCCCTTCCACTCATCCACTTTGTCCTTCATATTCTCCATCATCTTTATAACTTCTTTTAACTTCCAAATGAATAAGAGAATGCCACGTGTCCTGCAATTATATAAATAATAAAAATTGCAGATTTATGGTGCTAACATTACCCCCCGCGGCCCTTAAAAATGATGTTTATTTGAATTTTTGAAGGGCCGAACCAAGCACATGATTAATCTAAGCAATAAAATGCTTCGAATAATACCAACAAAGTGCTTCAAATGATGTAATAGCACCAATGAAGTGCTTCGAATGAGTATGAAATTATGACTAGACGCCTCGAATGCTAGCTATTATGGACTAGTAACAAGCTTCGAAGGTGGTACAAAGGACCAAAATCATCTTTCGAAAGTTGAAAGTGCCGACAAAGGACAAATTACATCCTTGGAAATATTCGGTAAAGCTTCGAAGGTTCACAACCACCATTATTGTTTCTTCGAAGCTGTTAATGAAAGATGGAGTGCTTCGAAGCTTGCAAAATTATGACAAAAGGGCCTTCGAAGCAACTTTTGGCCAATATTGTGGTTATTCAAATTTTGTATGTTCTGGTTCGTACATAATTAATGAAAATATTAATTTTGTGCTTCGAATCAATTATTAATTCTTCGAAGACACCAAAAACTGTTGTTCTTCGAACCAACTTATCATGCCAAAAATAGGCATTATTCGACAACTAATTAATTGTCATTTTACATATATTTGAAGAGATGTACACATTTCGAAAGTTTTCAAAGCTTTATATAGTTTCGAAGGTGAAGTAATCAACCTTCGAAATAACTCTTGATGTTTCGAATGTATCTTCAAAACTTTATACAGCTTCGAAGGTGAAGTAATCAACCTTCGAAACAACTCTTGATGCTTCGAATGTATCTTTGATGCTTTGATTGTGTACATACAAACAACTGGCCATCAATTTGAAAAGATAAGCCATTTTCAACCATTTATTTAAATACACAGGCTTTTTCTAGCCAAGTTCATGCATTTTAAATGGTCATCCCTTGTTCTTAGTGTTTCGAACTCATAAGAACAATTTGTTAATTTTATTAGCCACATCATCAGAATTATATTTTGATGTGAACCACAAATCCAAAAAGGATTTTGAACACCAAAAGTCATGGTATAGTGTGACCATGAAAATTCATACTTTTTTACATTTTGAAAAATGTCAAAAATTTTGAATTCATGAACAGTGGCTTGTTCATTATTCTTGACCATGTTTGGTTTAAAAACATGACTTTCGCCGAATTGATTTTCATAATTCTTTAGCAAAGTGGGTTGTTTTTCCATGTTAGCCATTAATGGCTTATGAAAATCCCCCATAAGAATGTTATTTTCATGACTCGACTTTCTAAAAATTGGTTTTTGGACCCCCCGAGTCATGTATGAAACATCATTCTTAGCCAAATTTGGCTCAAAAATATGTTCTTTCGTTATGTTAATTTCATAATTTGGCTCTTTAAAAACAGACTCTTGAACCCCCCGAGCCACTGATGAAATCAACTCTTTGCTTTTGCTATTTTCAACCATGGAAAAATTCTGAAAAAATTCACTAATTCCGGCCATTAAGGCCTCAGTTAAAGACTTGATAGTAAGAGTTGATAACTCATCATTCCATTGGCGAATTTCCATATCAAGTTGATGAATTTCTCCAATTAAATGGTGTCTTTTTTCTTCCACCAAATAATATTGTAATGGATGAAAGTTTATTTCATCAAGAAAATGGATCTCTTCTTGAAGATCCAAAATTTTTCTTTCACGCCAATATATTTCGAATTGACAAGTTCGAATGGCGAAATCCAAATTGTTTGTCATTTCTTACACTTGGCTGTCCCACTGGGCGTGCCAAAAATATGTTGGCTTATTTTTCCTACGAAGGAAAATATTATAAATGCGAGCGTGCCAGCAAGGATTGAAAAATCCTTACAAATTAAATTCAAGCCAATTATCAAGCGATTGTGTTGACGGTTCTTTTGCCTCAACAAAGAGGACTTCAAAATTGCCAAAGTGTAGAGAAAAGAAAAATTAAAAAAGAAAGGGAGATGGAGAAAGACGATTGAGTGAACAATCAAAGTAACAATTACTTACCTCTACTCCTATGCTTCAAAAAGGAAGTGCATGAAAATAAATGCTTCGAAATATAAATCTATGTTAAACTACTCCTAAGATAAGGAAAATGACAAGAAATATTGAAATCAACTGTCTTTGATTTGAGTTCTGGATCCTTTACAATGTAGCCATGAATGGCTATTTATAGGCAAATATTTGTAGGAAAAAACTTCCAGCAATAACTACCCAATAACCACCTAAAACTGCCCACTCTTCCATCTTCATTCTTGTCTTGCCATGTGCCCTTCCACTCATCCACTTTGTCCTTCATATTCTCCATCATCTTTATAACTTCTTTTAACTTCCAAATGAATAAGAGAATGCCACGTGTCCTGCAATTATATAAATAATAAAAATTGCAGATTTATGGTGCTAACATTACCCCCCGCGGCCCTTAAAAATGATGTTTATTTGAATTTTTGAAGGGCCGAACCAAGCACATGATTAATCTAAGCAATAAAATGCTTCGAATAATACCAACAAAGTGCTTCAAATGATGTAATAGCACCAATGAAGTGCTTCGAATGAGTATGAAATTATGACTAGACGCCTCGAATGCTAGCTATTATGGACTAGTAACAAGCTTCGAAGGTGGTACAAAGGACCAAAATCATCTTTCGAAAGTTGAAAGTGCCGACAAAGGACAAATTACATCCTTGGAAATATTCGGTAAAGCTTCGAAGGTTCACAACCACCATTATTGTTTCTTCGAAGCTGTTAATGAAAGATGGAGTGCTTCGAAGCTTGCAAAATTATGACAAAAGGGCCTTCGAAGCAACTTTTGGCCAATATTGTGGTTATTCAAATTTTGTATGTTCTGGTTCGTACATAATTAATGAAAATATTAATTTTGTGCTTCGAACCAATTATTAATTCTTCGAAGACACCAAAAACTGTTGTTCTTCGAACCAACTTATCATGCCAAAAATAGGCATTATTCGACAACTAATTAATTGTCATTTTACATATATTTGAAGAGATGTACACATTTCGAAAGTTTTCAAAGCTTTATATAGTTTCGAAGGTGAAGTAATCAACCTTCGAAATAACTCTTGATGTTTCGAATGTATCTTCAAAACTTTATACAGCTTCGAAGGTGAAGTAATCAACCTTTCGAAACAACTCTTGATGCTTCGAATGTATCTTTGATGCTTTGATTGTGTACATACAAACAACTGGCCATCAATTTGAAAAGATAAGCCATTTTCAACCATTTATTTAAATACACAGGCTTTTTCTAGCCAAGTTCATGCATTTTAAATGGTCATCCCTTGTTCTTAGTGTTTCGAACTCATAAGAACAATTTGTTAATTTTATTAGCCACATCATCAGAATTATATTTTGATGTGAACCACAAATCCAAAAAGGATTTTGAACACCAAAAGTCATGGTATAGTGTGACCATGAAAATTCATACTTTTTTACATTTTGAAAAATGTCAAAAATTTTGAATTCATGAACAGTGGCTTGTTCATTATTCTTGACCATGTTTGGTTTAAAAACATGACTTTCGCCGAATTGATTTTCATAATTCTTTAGCAAAGTGGGTTGTTTTTCCATGTTAGCCATTAATGGCTTATGAAAATCCCCCATAAGAATGTTATTTTCATGACTCGACTTTCTAAAAATTGGTTTTTGGACCCCCCGAGTCATGTATGAAACATCATTCTTAGCCAAATTTGGCTCAAAAATATGTTCTTTCGTTATGTTAATTTCATAATTTGGCTCTTTAAAAACAGACTCTTGAACCCCCCGAGCCACTGATGAAATCAACTCTTTGCTTTTGCTATTTTCAACCATGGAAAAATTCTGAAAAAATTCACTAATTCCGGCCATTAAGGCCTCAGTTAAAGACTTGATAGTAAGAGTTGATAACTCATCATTCCATTGGCGAATTTCCATATCAAGTTGATGAATTTCTCCAATTAAATGGTGTCTTTTTTCTTCCACCAAATAATATTGTAATGGATGAAAGTTTATTTCATCAAGAAAATGGATCTCTTCTTGAAGATCCAAAATTTTTCTTTCACGCCAATATATTTCGAATTGACAAGTTCGAATGGCGAAATCCAAATTGTTTGTCATTTCTTACACTTGGCTGTCCCACTGGGCGTGCCAAAAATATGTTGGCTTATTTTTCCTACGAAGGAAAATATTATAAATGCGAGCGTGCCAGCAAGGATTGAAAAATCCTTACAAATTAAATTCAAGCCAATTATCAAGCGATTGTGTTGACGGTTCTTTTGCCTCAACAAAGAGGACTTCAAAATTGCCAAAGTGTAGAGAAAAGAAAAATTAAAAAAGAAAGGGAGATGGAGAAAGACGATTGAGTGAACAATCAAAGTAACAATTACTTACCTCTACTCCTATGCTTCAAAAAGGAAGTGCATGAAAATAAATGCTTCGAAATATAAATCTATGTTAAACTACTCCTAAGATAAGGAAAATGACAAGAAATATTGAAATCAACTGTCTTTGATTTGAGTTCTGGATCCTTTACAATGTAGCCATGAATGGCTATTTATAGGCAAATATTTGTAGGAAAAAACTTCCAGCAATAACTACCCAATAACCACCTAAAACTGCCCACTCTTCCATCTTCATTCTTGTCTTGCCATGTGCCCTTCCACTCATCCACTTTGTCCTTCATATTCTCCATCATCTTTATAACTTCTTTTAACTTCCAAATGAATAAGAGAATGCCACGTGTCCTGCAATTATATAAATAATAAAAATTGCAGATTTATGGTGCTAACACAATGGCACCGGGACGAAGTTTCCACCTTGAAGGTGGTTGTTTTCGCCGTTGACATGAAAAGTGGCATCATCCGGAGTGGCAACTCTTGCTAGAAAAGTGCAATATTGGTTTCACATTCCACCCTTTAATGGTGGATACCCATTTATTAAAAAGAAAAATAGTGAGTCTCTCTTCGTCAATTTTTTAAAAATAAATGTGACAAATTACTAGGTAATGATTGTTAGTTTGATATATATATATATATATTTTTTCTAGAGAATATAAATGCAAACAATTTGACAAAACTTATTATTCACATTATTGAGACGAAATTGGTGACGACAGGATTCTTTAGGACTAAAGGAAAGCCCAATCTTTTTCTTTTTATTTCTTTCTTCTTTGTTTTTTCTTCTCTCTATATGTGTGTGATTGATTGATTTAACACTACAAAAAAAATTAAAATTTTAGAAATTAAAATATAAGAATAAAATTATTTTTTAGGAACTAAATATTTTTATTACAAAAATATCGTTAATATATTTTTTAGCAAAAAAAAATAGACATTAGTGATGAATTATTATCTTTTTGAGATCATATTTTTTGTCTAAAAAAATATACCATTTTGAGACTAAATTATTTTGTCCCTAAAAGCCTATTTATTAGTGACATTTTCAAATTTTGTCGCTAAAAACCTTATTTTTGACTTTTCGAGACGACATTTTAACGACTATCTTCATGACAATAAAAATTGATTTCTAAATGTCTTTTATAATAAATTTTTTATTTTTAGAGACAAAAATATTTAATTTTTAAAATTCTTATATATTATAGTGTAATTACATGTGACTCTAGTCAGCTTAATTAATTTAATCGAAAATAAGGGGTTGTTTGGGGTATTCTAAATAAGTGCACTTTTTGTCTTTTTGGATTAAAAAGTTGAGGGAAAAAATATGGATGTTTGGGTTAACTTTTTGACTTCTCATAAAAAAATGTGTAATAAAAAATTGTAAAAATTGGTTTGTAGAGGAAAATTAGGATTGGAAGTTGTGCAGCCGTGATTGTTGACTTTTTGTGAATAGTGTTGACTTTTTAACTTTTTAAGTAATTTTTTGAATTTTTGACTTTTTTTAAATACCCCAAACTTGGCCTAACTGTGTAATTTTATTTATTTTTTAAATACTGGTGGGTGTGTTTGCTCAAGTGCATGGATGTGTGTGACCGCAACAACACAGGCGGCTTTACGTAAAAAAGACCGTTTTCACTTGACTTGTCTGCTTCTCAACTCTCACACTCAATGCTAAGCAATTTCCGTGTAGTTTATTTTTGATTAGTCCTCATGGTTTAAAACTCGACCAACACGTTTATCTACTAATTTCATAGAATTTACAATCTGATACCACTAGTTGGTCGGCAATCAATTAATATGATATTGACTCTACTTGCTATAAAAATCCATTTTTGCTAATGATGTTTAAAAAAAAAAAAAATTCACAACACTCTACACACAAAATAAAAACCATTTCATTGAAGAGATACAAGACCATTCGATGGAGGAGATACGAGAGACCGCACAAGTCTACTACAAGGCCGTGCCCAAAAAGGTTAGGAAATTGGCGAAGGAGTTTTTCAATAAAATGGACGATAACGGAGATGGAAAAGTAAGTCTGGCCAAGTTTGCAGGATTCATGGGGGAAGAAGGGTATGAAGCCATGAATAATCCCGCCTTCTTCAAAGGAATCAACAAGAACAAAAACGGAGAGCTCGATTTCGATGATGTCAAAACGCTATACTACATACTACAGAGTGGAAGGCCACTGTGCGGTTGTTGCAGAAAGTTGATTGTGGGGATGTATTTCACTTGTGTCAAATGTTTCAGCCGTGACACCCCGAGCTTCTGTCTTCACCCTGCCTGCTTTGGCAGTAGGGAGTATGTTCACAAACATTCTGATTTCTTGGACAATTATGCTTTGTTTGAATCCATCAAACACAAAGTTTTGCCTGGTGGAGATGCTCAGAAAAATCTGATATAATCCTGTAGTTTATGATCTCAACTACAGGGCGTTATTCTAGCCCATTTAAGACCACTGCAGTCCGTTTCGATCAAATCATTCATTTTGTTGAACTTTTCGTATATATTATTCACACACAGAAAAAATAATTTTTTTAAAATTAAAGTGATAAATTGATCATGTTTCAATTATCGGATTAATATATATATTTTAAATGATATACATGAAAGGCTCAACAAAATAATTTGTTTGAATTATTGAAACGAGATCTGTGATGGACTCTACCAATCCGAACAGTATCTTTCAACCAATGATATAGATTAGAGAGAATCTAAGTCTAAATAAAAAATGCACAAAATTTGCAGAAATCAGGATCTGTGTGCACCTAAAAATAGTGTTAGAACAATCACTTTTCGAATCAAGAAAATATTTTTGTATATTTTGGAAAACTATTTTTGTTCTGAATATGCGGTGGCGAATTTATAAATTTTTATTATAAAAAAAATCAAATGTAGAGACAAGTTGTTTTATTTTGTATATATATTTTAATTTTTAGAAAACACACAAAAAAAATAATTGACAAACTATTTTTGAAAGTTCTTGTATAAATTTTTTTTTTTGAAAGCTAACGCACTCTTTAGAAAATATAAAAATGCTGCTTTTAGGTTTTCAAAAATTATTTTACAAGAAAGAATGAAAACAATGTGCAAATTATGAGTTTTTTCAAATTTTTTTATTATTTTGTTTTTTTAAATACGAAAAATAAAGTAAACAAAAATGTCCTAGATTTTCTTAGGGTTCAATACCACAATTTTTTTTTTTAATGGAACGAGTTTGTTTTTTTCTTCATTTTTTTTTTTAAGATTTGTATTTTTTTTCTTTCTAAAATAACAAATTATATATAATAAAGAAAATTCTTTGTCAGTAATCAATTGAATTGGCACCGACACTAGGGTGGACTTGGTGAGCAAAGATCCTCTCCTTATCTTCTTTACTTGGCCCTCTCATTGTAAGAGTCAAGATTTATCCTAAGAAAATCTAATGGCTCAGATTATCACAAAAAAAATTACTTTTTAATTTTTAATTTTTTTAATAAAGTGATTTGAGCATTTGGATTCTCTTGAAGTAAATCTTGGCGGTTTAAAATTTTATAAATTTTCAACATAATTCAACTTGTGCACTTCCTTAAAAAAAAAAAGAAGAAGAAAGTATTACAATCAATGACTTAAAAAAATATTACAATCATTGCATGCCTCATCCAAAGTAAGAAAGTTTGAAACTTTAGAATATTACAATCACTGCATGCCTCATCCACATACTATAATTACAACATGCCTCATCCACATCAAGTATTACAATTTGTGGTTCTTAAAATATAAAAATAATTCAAACCACCAAAACTATTAACAGAGCAGTAGTAGAGATTGCATATCTCTGTATTGTTACATCTATATCTGTTTTTGAAAACAAAAATTAATCAGCATATATCATATTTTCTATTTATTATTTTTAGAGATAGATTTAAAAACCAAAAAATATAGATAAATAATACGTTTATTTTTTTCAATTCAAAAAAGATATTCAAGTTGAAATTTTTTTTTCAACAGAATATTTAAATTCTTTTTTAATTGAAAACACGAACAAAATATTTAAACAAACTAAAAACACAAAATCTTATAAATTACTAGGAGTGCTCGCGGTTTGGCGGTTCGGTTGCGGCCAAAGGAATCTCAAATCTGCCATCCGTCCGTCAGATTGGCGGATTGGAGAAAATCAATCCGCAATCGTCCGCTCGTCATCACGCATCCGTCCAAAATGCGACGGATCGGTTCAGTTTGGTTAGTTTTGGCGGATCGATATATCCGCTGCTCACCCCTATCCACGACAAACAACTTAAATATACACCACAGATGCCACATTCAAAACAATTTTTTGGGTATATTTTCTAAGTTTCTAGACTTTTTCACCATCAAATTGGAATAGAGTAAATTATAAACAAACTTCCTGAGATTTACTTGAATTATAAATTATTCTCTGTAATTTTAAAAATTACATTATGTCTCCTAAGGTTTCTAATTTTATGACAAATATGTCTTTTTATTAATAAATCATCAAGTTAATTAATAATTTTTAATAATGTTAAAATTTTATTTCAATTAATAATTCAGATAATTTTATTATTGTATAGGTGAACAGTTAGAAATTTTACTTTTTTCAATTAATTTTGTTAAATAAAAAATTTTGACAGTGAGGTATTTGTAATTTTCCAAACCACAAAGGGCAATTCGTATTTTAAGCAAACCTCGGGGAGTGTATTTGTAATTTACCTATTAGAATAATAATTATCTAAGTAAAATTTGAATCAAATTGTATAAGTGAAAAGTGTTATTTATCCTAAAATTTAAATCTAAATTTAAACTACTTTATCAAATTATTTTATTTCGAATTCATAAATTAAAATATTATATACTAACTCTCTATACCATGAATGCAGTTGTCGAACCTCAGCAAACCCGAGCCAAGTACTTCCACATCGTTAGCAATTGTTCCGATATCAAAGACAGTGAGTTTTTTTATTTTTACTTGATATATTCTATTTTGTAAGATCCTTATCATCTATTCCATAATGCATGTTTCAGTTACAACCATAAAAAAAAAAAATACACCTTACAATTTAAACTTATATACAAACCAACTATTATATTCCAATTACAATTAATAACATCATACATTCCAAATGTCCTACCAAACAATGTCCTGTCACAAAAATTATAACTTTTCTTACAATGTGCACAATGTGTAAGTGCACATTGTAACATTTCCCAACGAGCTATTATGCTTATGTTATGAATATTATCATGAGAAAATTTATTAATTATTTTGATTTTATTATTAATTATTATGGTATATTTTTTAAAGGACATAAGGTATGTACTTTTTACATTGTGTATTATAGTTTTGCTCTTTTTTTTTTCTAAAATAAAATATTTTTCTATTTTATTCATTAGTATAAAACAATTTCAAAATTTTACATATGCAGTGTGATATTTAATTCATTATCATTTACATTTTTTTTGTGGTGAATCATTGAAATTTAAAATTTCAGAATACTGTTGCCCTTATTTATTTACGTAGTTTTATTAGCGATTTGTTAATTTTAGTCATTTAAATAGAACTTAACCCAATTCTTTAGGCTTGTCTAATGTGTTAGGTTTGGACCCACACACCCAATGTTATAATCTTGATTCCCTGTGGACAACAGTAACTAAATGGACCACATTGATAAAAATGTTACCAAATTAAAATTTAAGGGCCAAAATTAAAATAGATTAAAACGTGAAAAGCATAATCTATTCTTTCATTTAACAAAAAAATTTCCGTGGTGGAATTATTGACACTCATGTTCAGGAAAATTATGTCAATAGTCCATGTACTTTAGTTTTTGTATCATTTTGATCTTTATAATTTCAATTAGTTTGCTTTTGATACTTAATTTATGACTTTATCTAAATTTGGTCAAATTGATTACAACTATTAATATTTTTTTTAAAAATATGCACACAAGCGACATGTGTTATATTTTTAGATGAAAAAAAACAAAATTTATTCAACTTAATGAGTTCATCTCAATCATCTCAGTGATAATTGGACTAAAATACAAAATTTAAAATTAAAGATTAAAACTGAACCAATTAAAAATACAAAATCTAAAATGATACAAATAACAAAATGTAGAAAATACTAAAATAACTTATTACCCCTCATTTTTTTTTTTTTTTTTTTTTTTTGTAGCAGGGAGATGAACGCTGGAGGAAAAGGAAGGCTGCTTTAAAAGCTTTGGAGATGGGCCTGTCGGTCGTTGGCATAGGCTCCAATATTGCTTCCATCGCACAGTGTACCATTATGTGACCAATGGTTTACTTGCATAGAAAATAATCATAGAACTGAACATAAACTATTTAATATAAGTGTGTGTTAGGCCTATCGAACACCAGAAATCAATCACACACAAGAACACAACAATATTTACGTGGTTCGGCAATTGCCTACGTCCACGGAGAGCTATCACTATAGAATTTTTCCCGGAGGGAGATTACACTCACACCTCACCTTCACTCTCTATAGAACTCTCAAATTTCACAGATTACACTCCCAAATCTGTTGTTGTTGTTTCTGATATCTACCCCTCCTCCTCACCTCAATTTATACACAATTGAGGGAGGAGTTGATTGGTTGTTACCTACTACCATCCACTCTTTGGTGGGGTGGGTGAAGTGAGGTTGTGGGGTTCTCCATTTGCTGGGCAGTGGACAAGTGCTGCACTACGGAGCTGCACTAACAATTCTCCCCCTCCACACCCATATGGAGAACTGACTTCTCACTTGAAGTCCATCCCGGTCAGATTCTTGCAAACTTCCAGTTTGTCTCTAGTGACACCCTTGGTCATCATGTCAGAAGGATTCTTGTCTGTGTGAATCTTCACTAGCTTCATCAGCTGCTTTTCCATCACTTCTCGTATCCAATGATACCGGACATCAATGTGTTTTGTACGTGAATGGTACATGGAATTCTTGCTTAAGTCAATTGCACTTTGACTATCACAATGTACCTTGTAATCTTCTTGCTGTAGACCCAATTCTTGGAGAAACCGCTTTAACCACAACATTTCCTTTCCAGCATCGGCGACAGCAATGTACTCTGCCTCTGTTGTAGATAAAGCAACACACTTTTGTAGTTTGGACTGCCATGAAACAGCTCCCCCTGCAAAGGTGAATAAAAATCCTGATATAGACTTTCTACCATCAAGATCACCTGCCATATCAGCATCTGTAAAACCCTCCAGAATTGGTTCAGCTCTCCTGAAACATAAACACATCCTTGAAGTTCCCTTCAAGTACCGAAGAATCCATTTGACCGCCTCCCAATGCTCCTTTCCTGGATTGGCGAGGAATCTGCTCACAACGCCAACTGCGTGAGCTATATCTGGCCGGGTACACACCATTGCATACATCAAACTTCCTACTGCGGAAGAATAAGGGATTGCCTCCATTTCTTTCCTTTCAGAGCTGGTTGTGGGACACAAACGCTTTGACACATTGAAATGGTTGGCCAGTGGTGTGCTGACTGGCTTGGCATTTTTCATGTTGAACCTTTCAATCACCCGTTCAACATATTTCTCTTGTGACAGCCATATCTTCTTGGCTTTCCTGTCACGAACAATCTTCATGCCCAAAATTAGCTGTGCTGGGCCTAAATTCTTCATATCAAAATACTGCGACAAGTCCTTTTTCAACTTGTTGATCATAGTAGTATCCTGTCCGATGATCAGCATATCATCGACATACAACAGTAGGATAATGAAGTTTCCATCCGAAAACCTGCGGAAATATACACATTGATCTGCCACCGTTCTTGTGTACTCGTGATCCACCATAAATGAATCAAACTTCTTGTACCATTGTCTCGGCGCCTGTTTCAGGCCGTAGAGACTCTTCTTCAGTTTGCAGACGAGTTTCTGTTTTCCTTGAACTTCAAATCCTTCTGGTTGCTCCATGTAGATCTCTTCCTCCAACTCACCATGGAGAAAGGCAGTCTTGACATCCATTTGTTCTACTTCCAAATTCAAGCTAGCTGCTAATCCCAGAGCTACTCGAATAGAAGTCATCTTCACAACTGGGGAGAAGATTTCATCAAAATCAATTCCTTTCTTTTGCCCAAAGCCTTTGACCACCAAACGAGCTTTATGCTGTAATAGTTTACCGTTTCCATCTTTCTTCAACTTATACACCCATTTGTTCTTCAAAGCTCTCCTGTCTCTTGGAAGTGGAACAAGCTCATAAGTGTGGTTCTTCTGCAAAGAACTCATCTCCTCCTTCATGGCTTGCATCCAACAGTCTTTCTCTGTATGACTCTTGGCTTCTAAAAAACTCTCGGGCTCCCCCTCATCAGTAATCAGAATATACTGAGAAGCGGGATATTTGGTTGATGGTATGGCAGCTCTTCCAGATCTCCGCAACTGAGGCCTAGTTGCCTCTGTTTGAGGGGGTTGCTCCCCCTGCTCAATACCCTCTTCATCTGGGTCTTCATCTCTTTCCTCCTGATCCTCAATTTCTGGCATAGGATCCTGCAACTCTGGCACTTCTTGTTGCACATCATCACATCTAGCATTTTGTGGTGGCTTGGGAGATGGAAATAAGTCTGGAGTGATGACATCTCTAGACTTTGCAGATTTCTCAAAATCTACTACTGTCTGATCTTCTTGGAACACAACATCTCTGCTTCTGAATATTTTCTTATTCACTGGGTCCCACATCCTGTACCCAAATGCTGTATCTGAATAGCCCACAAATATGCATGGAGTGGACTTGTCATCAAGCTTCTGTCTGTTTTCCTTGGAGATGTGTGCAAAGGCCTTACACCCGAAGACTCTCAAGTGAGAATATGATACCTTTCTTCTGGACCAGACTTCCTGAGGTATCGCAAAATTCAACGGGACTGAAGGCGACCTGTTGATGAGGTAACAGGCTGTACTGGCGGCTTCAGCCCAAAATGACTTTGGCAACTTTGCCATTTTGAGCATACATCTGACTTTTTCCATAATAGTGCGGTTCATCCTTTCTGCCACACCATTGTGTTGTGGGGTGCCGGGAACTGTTGTCTCGTGCCGGATACCTCTGCTGGCACAGTATGCTGCAAAAGCATTGGAAGTGTACTCGCCTCCATTGTCTGTGCGAAGACACTTCAACTTCTTCCCGGTCTCTCTTTCCACCATTGCATGGAACTCCTGAAAGTGCTGAAATACCTCATCCTTTGTCTTCAGGAAATACACCCACAACTTCCTTGATGCATCATCAATGAAAGTTAGAAAATACTTGCGGCCGCCATATGACTCCACTTCGATTGGGCCACAAACATCTGAGTATACCATATTGAGCACTTCTGTTTTCCTCTTGCTCGTTGAACTGAATGATACTCGATGTTGCTTGCCATAAAGGCAATGATCACAGGGCTTCAAGACACTCCCTTTGGGTAAGGATATCCTGGATTGCTTTGCCAATAGGTGCAATCCCTTCTCACTCATGTGAGCCAGTCTTCTGTGCCATAAGTCCGGTGACTCCTTGTCTTCTGCTGCATTAAGACTTTCCAGACAGATCTTCGTTTGAGTCTTATACAGTGTTGAAGACATCTCTCCTCTGGCGATTGTCAAAGCTCCTCCTGTCAGCTTCCAACGGCCATTTCCGAATGTACTTGTATAGCCCTGTCGGTCCAGGGCGCTTCCGGAGATAAGATTGAGGCGCAAATCTGGAATATGCCTCACATCTTTGAGAACCAGCTTGTTCCCGACATTAGTTTGAATACTAATGTCTCCAATACCCACGATCTTCGAATAGCTAGAATTCCCCATTCGAACAGTGCCAAAATCTCCAGCGTTGTACGAGCTGAAGAGTTCTCTGTGGGAAGTGGCGTGATAGGATGCAGCTGTGTCTATCACCCATTCTGTGTAGCTGTGGTCAACCACGTGAAGGCAATCTTCCTCTTCACCAACTGCAAGAAGTATTTCTTTAGTTGTTGTGGCTGTTGTGTTCTCATCTCCTTTTGACTTACTGCTTTGGCCTTTATCTTTCCGGCTTGGGCAATTTCTCTTTATGTGACCCTCCTGGCCACAGTGATAGCAAGTGAAGCTGGAGTTACCTCGATCTTTGTTGTCTCTGGATTTACTCCTGCTGTTCCATCTGCCTCTACTCTTGCTTCTTCCTCTACCTCTTCCTTTACCTCTGTCTCTGCCTCTATCTTCTGTGACAAGAGCATGGGACTGATTATGGGACTAGTTACCTCCCATGTCTTTTCTTCTTGTCTCTTCATTGTACATGGCGTCTGTGACCATACTCATGGTCAGCTTCCCTTCTAGTGCAGAGGTGCTGAGAGAAACCACCAACGTCTCCCAACTGTCCGGTAAAGAACTGAGCAGTAATACGGCTTGCATTTCATCGTCCAATCGCATCTTGACGGTTGCAAGCTGATTCACCAGATTTTTGAATTCACTGGTGTGCTCAGCAATCGACACACCATTTCTTAACTTCAGATTTACTAGCCTTCTCATCACCAAGGCTTTGTTTCGGGCGGTCTTTGACTGGTACATGTCGCTTAACATTGTCCAAAGAGTATAGGCATCTGTCTCTTCGGCAATATGATGAAACACACTGTGGTCTATCCATTGTCTGATACAAGCGATAGTTTTGCGGTTCATCTTTATCCAGTCATCATCTTTTACTCCTTCAGGTTTAACCCCCTTTATAAAAATGGGATCATGCAAATCTTTTAAAAATAGGATGTCTTCCATCCGTGGCCTCCAAATTGCATAATTGGAAGGAGTTAACTTGAACATAGAATCTGAAGTGGATGTGGAAGCCTCCATCGTGTTCTGTCTTTTTACAGAAAATTTTAAATGCAAAATATGACCGTACGGATGTGTCCGAAATAGTCCAAATAGTTGAAAACCACTATTGGATCGCCCAAATCAGACTCAGAATGACTCAGATCGAGCCAAAACAGTTTTGACGGTTGTAACAACGCCCGCGAAGGGGCCTCGCTACAGTTCGGACTCGATTTTGTTGCGGTTCCAAATCTCGAACCAAAGAGTCCAAATCCGGCAAATCGTTTTGAGAAAAAAAAAAAACAGATTTTTTGAAAGAAGTGCCAAACATGGACTGCTTTGCCAGATAACAGAGTCGCCACCTAAATATTTTTTAAAATGGGAAATTTAGGAAACCCTGACTCGGTGCCAAAAGGCCACGTGTCCGTCATCACCAAAGTTGGCTCGGGAACTTGGGTACGATTAGGGAAGGTCACATCGTGAGCACCCCCTCTCGCCCGGTCAAAGACCGGCCTCTACTAACCATGATATCTGTTTTTGAAAACATTGTATGCTCTTATTCTGATTATTAGCCTAGGTTACTATGTGATGCTCGCAGCAAACAAGTATAGATTGAATCGCCTGAATTGGAACTAAACATCTCATGTTTGTTTGTGAAAGATGGTTTGCTACCCGCAGGTAGGCTTAAAATACAGATTTTGCCACAATCTAGTGGGCTTAACAAACAATTGATGAATTGCTCCAATTCAGATAACTCAACCTCCACCCACAGGCATTCAAGGCAGATATATCACATAAGCACTTAGCCTCATGGCAAGCATGCTATCATGGCAGCACTCACACGCATGCAAGGATGCTAAAGCATAAAACTCACCTAGTACTCCAAGCCAAAACAGGAAACTCATTAGAAATCATGCATGATCCTAAAAATATACAGAAATGCCTAATGCAACACATGCAAAATGCAACTATAGCAGGCTCGGCTATTCTAAATATGGCATATGAAATGCTACAGCTATCGAGTATTCAACTTGGAATTGAAATACAAATGCAGTTTGTATGATGTGCCGAGCCCAGTGCATGCAAAATAGATGAATGATGCAAACATGCTTTCATACTGTATGCTAATTGAAATATGCCCTATATCTAACCATCCAAAGCAGGTAAATAAAAGGGAGAAAGAAATGGGGGTTGGAAGACATACATCACACTCACCCACCCTTATTACAATTATGCCCTCGCGCAGAGGGTCCGAATAAAATAATAACACAGACCCAAAATAAAAGAATATACAGTCCGAATATTACAGTCCGAATAAAAGAATATTACAAATTTCTAATTAATTAACAAATTAATTGATAAAAGCGGTAAACTGGCATGCAAGCCAGGGACTGCCTTGCTTCTGCTCCGGATAATGAGATGATGCATGTTGGGCTGTTTTCGCGCGGAAATCCACTGGGATGCCCCGATTAGCCTCTGTTTGCGGTTTTTCTTGAAATGCGCGCCGGACTCCGAAAAGTTGCCAACTCTGAATCTTGCTGCAACAGAGAGCAGGAAAAGGGCACATCAGTGTATTTCACAAATATATGCATGCCTCGATCCTCGTGCCACCAATCACGCATCTCGATGCATGATGGCTGAGGAGTCGGATTGCACAATTCAATATAGAATGAATGCAGACGAATGCTACAACAAAACCTAACTCCATCATGGGTAATCCGGAGTGTCGGTAACTTGGGAATTGAGGCCCGTTCCGTTACTCGGAGTATAAAACGCGCCTCGTTTCCCGTGCAATATGCATGATATGCATGAAAAGCAACTAAGATACAGCCTAGTATGCACAATGTTGATGAAAATGAGATGAAAATGAGACGAAAATGAGGTGCCTCGAAAAGCGTACACGCGGGCACGCAAACCGAGGCGATGGCATGAAATGCAAATCGGATAAAACTGAAGTGCCTCGAAGTGCGTGCACACGGGCACGTAAACCGAGGCGATGATATGAAATGGAAATCGGATAAAAATTGAGTGCCTCGAAATGCGCGCCCACAGGCACGCAAACTGAGGCGATGATGTGCGATGCAAAATCGGATAAAACCAAAGTGCCTCGAAATGCGCGCCCACAGGCACGCAAACCGAGGCGATGATGTGCGATGCAAAATCGGATAAAACCGAAGTGCCTCGAAATGCGCGCCCACAGGCACGCAAACCGAGGCGATGATGGAATGGGATGAAATGGCATACGGAATGCAATGATGGGCTTACACCAACATGGGAGAGCCTCAGCTCACTCACATAGGAGGCCGTCGGATAAAAACAAAGCTGTCTCGAAACGCGTGCCCGCGGACACGCAAATCGAGGAATGCGTAAAAAGGCATACGAAATGCCGATTGGGCTTATGCCAACACGAGAGGACCTCGGCCGCACTCACATAGACTGCCAGCGGATAAAAAAGAAGTGCCTCGAAATGCGCGCACACGGGCACGCAAACCGAGGCAATGCAAAAATGATACAAATAGCATAAGAAATGACATGCAAACATGCAAACCATATTTCAGAACCTAAATGAAGGGGGAAACAGCCCCGAAACAATTCGAAACGACACCCGAAGCATGCAATCATCCCGAAAATGTGAAATTAAGCCCCGAAATGGCCTATAGCCATGCTATGCATGCAAAATATGATTATGGAAGCAAGAACAGTAGCAAGGCAGTCCCAAATATGGCATTCTTTCAGTAATAAACATGGCCAAAATGCAAGCATAGATATGGCAACAATAGCTCGCAAGAATACGGTAAAAGAGAGGATTTTCAAAGCAAGTAGTATATAGAAAATTCAAATAGAAAAATTTTCTTCTACAACACTGAAGAGGGCCCAAAAATAAACATATGTTCAGTTTATGGCAACCCCAAAATCAGAATAAAATCATGCTAACAATTCCATGCAAAATGGAGCTCAAAAAAGGCTATAACAAGAGACATGCAAAGCACACACCAAATGACAAAATTTTATTAATGAGACATGTAAAGGGGGTCAAAATAAGACCAAAGTCAGTAGGGGTCGAAGTCCCAAAAACAAATAGAAATAGGTCAAAAGTTGCATACAAAATGTGGCACATTTGATGAAATTTGAAGGAGGTGGTATATACAATGGCCAAATGGGATTGAGCCCTTCTACAATGTTGTAGAGGGGCTCAAAATGAGCACAAAACCAGTAGGGGTCGGACCCCTAAAAACAAACACAAATAGGTCAATTTTAGCATGCAAAAATGTGACAAATTTGATGAATATTGAAGGAACTAGTATATATAAGCACAAAATGAAGTTGAGCCCTTCTACAATGTTGTAGAGGGGCTCAATATGAGCACAAAATCAGTAGGGGTCGGAGCCCCAATTCTCAACCAATTGGAGTAGAGAAATGAATCAAGAAAAAGCCCTAAAAGTTGGTTTTGAAGACTTACCCTTGAAGACTTGTCTTTCTTTGCTTCTTGGCTTGGATTTGTAGCCTCTTGACCTCTGAAGAACACTTCCTTGCTGCTGGAATCGAAGTTGGAATGGTGAGGCTAGGTGTTGGTGAAGAAATCAAGCAAGACTTGAAGCTTTTTTGAAGGTTTTGGCTATGGAGATTAGGGTTTTTGCTTAAGTGTTCTTGAAGACAATTTTTGTCACCTTGAGAAAGGAGCTGATGGTCCCTTTAAATAGGCAAAACAAGGTGTAAAAGGGGAGGGCAAAGCATCCAAGCTTTCCCTCCCAAAATATCTCCCGGATGGGGTGATATTTCAGCAAAAATATCCGGACAGCTGTACTGAGCTGGAAAGGGGGAAGCAGGCCGGCCAGGTGGTTTTCTGCAAGGTGGCCGGCCGGCCACCCCACCTGGTCGGCCAGCCACTCACCATGGCCGGCCGGGCACCACCAAAAAATGAACAAAAGATTTTCTGGCCGACCAGTATAGAAAGGTGTCCTCCCAAGTGTGTAGAATAAGGCCCCATGGTCGAAATCTGGCAACTCTGAAGCAGGAGTCACAACATAGAGCTTGAAGAAGAGGCCCAAAAATGAACTTCACAATTTTTGGCCGACCACCAACATTTTGTGTCCTCCCAGATGTGTAGAACAAGGATCCAAGGTTGAAATTTGGCAACACTAAAGCAGGAGCCACAACATAGAGCTTGAAGAAGAGGCCCAAAAATGAACTTCACAATTTCTGGCCGACCACCAACATTTTGTGTCCTCCCAGATGTGTAGAACAAGGATCCAAGGTTGAAATTTGGCAACACTGAAGCAGGAGCCACAACATAGAGCTTGAAGGAGAGGCCCAAAAATGAAACCCACAGTTTCTGGCCGACCAGTAGCTTTTAGGGTCCTCCCATGTTCCCTCATCACAAATATGTAACTTTGGTTGGAAGAAAATACCCCCAAGGTGTTCAACATTGGCCCGGAAGTGAGAAAAACGGGCTCCGGAGGAGCGAAACTGGTTATCTGGGATAATTGCTGGCCTCTCACCCCCCAGTGATCTTCCTAGTGTTGAAACAGAGGTACCTGCCAAGTTTGAACAAAAACTAATGAGAAATGAACGCTCGGAGCCAAAACCGAGCAATTCGGGATCCCGAAAATGAGCATCTGATGCCGGAAGTGGTGTTCAGCAGCGAAGTGGGTATCTGCGACCCCAGTGTCCCTCGGAATGACAAAACAGAGGTACCTGCCAAAAACCAGAGAAGACCGATGCGAAATGAATGCTCGGGACCAAAACCGCGCGGTTCGAGGTCCCAAAAATGGGCTGCCGGGCACCGGAAGTGGTGTTTGGCTGCGAAGTGGGTTTCTGAGACCCCAGTGATTCTCGGAATATTAAAACGGAGGCACATGCCAAAAACCGGAGAACTCGGAGATGGTTGGGCGGTCCCGAGCCGAGGCACACGGCCTAACGGTCCCGAAAACCGGGAACCGGGCTCCGAAATGGGCAAAATGGCCTACAGCCACGAAAAGTAGCTCACGGCCACCGGGTGATAATCTACGGGACTACTCCCTTCCCTCAGGAAAGAAAACAGAGAAAACCGAGCCTGGTTCGCAAACCGAGACAAGGTAGAGAAAAGGGTTCGGGCGTCCGGAGGCAGGGTGCACGGCCGCGACTCTGAAACTCTTGAACGAGCACATGATGCAACATCACCGAGCGCTCAACCGGTGACGTCTGAGTCTTAAGGTCGGTCAAAAATGGGGTGTCTACAACGGTTCTGATCTGCGGAATCAGGTGCGCCTGCGGAGCACCGGATGATCTCCCAGTCAACGGCGCGGTCAACGGCTCTGTCAACGGCGCAGGCGGCTCGGTCAACGCGGCTCGGCGGCTCAGGTCAACGGCGGTGCGGCTCGGCTCAACGGCTCGGTCCACGGCTTGGTCAACGCCGATGACGTGGCGCAGACTTGCAGGCTGACGTGTCGCTGACGTGGAGGCTGACTGGACTCGTCTTCCTCCCTGGGCGCGCGTGAAGGCGCGCGAGTTGTCTGAAAGTGACGCGCCGGCTACTGATCGGCGCGTGACGGTGCGTGCGGCGCGTGGTTTTCACGCGCTTTCTTTGGGTGGCGCGTGAGAGCGCGTTGGAACTCTTCTGGAGCTTGGCTTTGCAGTTCTGGACTCCTCTCCTCGAGATCTTCCTTCTGGTATACTCAAAACTGAATTTTGAGCAAATTGATTTCTGGACAGTTTCGGATTTTTGTTCCGAAACGTAACCGAAATGGCTCTGATACCACTTGTTAGGCCTATCGAACACCAGAAATCAATCACACACAAGAACACAACAATATTTACGTGGTTCGGCAATTGCCTACGTCCACGGAGAGCTATCACTATAGAATTTTTCCCGGAGGGAGATTACACTCACACCTCACCTTCACTCTCTATAGAACTCTCAAATTTCACAGATTACACTCCCAAATCTGTTGTTGTTGTTTTTGATATCTACCCCTCTTCCTCACCTCAATTTATACATAATTGAGGGAGGAGTTGATTGGTTGTTACCTACTACCATCCACTCTTTGGTGGGGTGGGTGAAGTGAGGTTGTGGGGTTCTCCATTTGCTGGGCAGTGGACAAGTGCTGCACTACGGAGCTGCACTAACAGTGTGAAATTCACAAAAAAAAAAAAATAGAATCCATTTCATTTGAAAATATTTTCAATTTTGAGATTGATTTTTGTGTTCTGTTTTTTCTTCTTCTTATATAACTTTCATTTCACATGAAATTTGGCATTGTGTTGACATTTTGCCAAATAAGATTTTCAATAATGTTATACTGATTATATTTTTGTATTATAATTTGTTTATCATATAATGTTTGAGTAATGGAAATTCATTCAATTAATTTAATACGATGATGATGATGTTGATGATGATGATAAGAGCAACATTTAGTGGCATGCTATATGTGCTGCCAAAGCTAAAATATAGCTATACTTTTTAAAAAATGCAACTCCAATGGTATGTTAAAACTCCTATCAAAAAATAACTTTGCTGTATATTATGTCAAATTTGGCACAAGGTTTACCTATACCTAAAGGTGTAATATTGTCCAAAAATGCTGTTCATCTTCTTCATATTCCCTCTCTCAATAAAAATTCCAGAATATTTAAGAACTCAACCAACCGAATTTTGCAAGCATGGTCATCCGAGAGGTTGTCCAGCCGATCGTTCGGTTGTCCTCAAAAAATGTTGGCCTAGTGTTGGTTAGGCTAAAAAATAGCAACTCAATCGTTGAAGTAACATTGCTATCCTATAACTATTTTACACTGTTCATTGCTAAATTATAACTCTAATTATTGATTTAAGCTCTTCACCATTGGAATTGCTCTAATCTATTATATGGTATACAAGAATTGACGAGCTTGTTTGGGGTGTGCTATATAAGCATATTTGAGTTTACTACTCCCATATTTGTTTATAGATAGTAGTTTTGTGTCTGTGTTTGTGTATTAACATTCAGGACTTTGCAACATTAATACTGCAAAAAAAATGTGCAATGGTGAGTTGATTTGAGTTGGCACCAGTCCCCTTGATTCCATGAATTCCGTAGTTTGATGAGCAATCATTTATACACAATGTATGATGAGACCAAATCAGTAGAGCATATGCGAGTCCAAGTTCCAGACGGAAAGGCTCACATTCGAAAAGTATGATTGTCTATGTGCATTATTGGATGCAAAGTAAAGATGGCAACATGAAAAAAATGATATAAAAAATATAAAAAATAAGTCATTTTAAAAAAAAATTCTTTAAAAAATATTTTACTTACTTTTTATTTTTTACTTACCTTTTATTCAACCAAAAATAAAAAATAAAACAAACGAAACCTGAGTTTAATAACTAAGTCCACTCTCCATTGCTACCAATGGCACCGGGACGAAGTTTCCACCTTGAAGGTGGTTGTTTTCGCCGTTGACATGAAAAGTGGCATCGTCCGGAGTGGCAACTCTTGCTAGAAAAGTGCAATATTGGTTTCACATTCCACCCTTTAATGGTGGATACCCATTTATTGAAGAGAAAAATAGTGAGTCTCTCTTCGTCAATTTTTAAAAAATAAATGACAAATTAATAGGTAATGATTATTAGTATGAATTTTTTTTTTTTTTTGAGAACATATACAAACAATTTGACAAAACTTATTATTCACATTATTGAAGCGAAATTGGTGACGACAGGATTCTTTAGGACTAAAGGAAAGCCCAATCTTTTTATTTTTTATTTTTTATTTTATATCTTTCTTCTTTGTTTTTTCTTCTCTATATGTGTGTGATTGATTTGATTTAACACTACAAAAAATTAAAATTTTAGAAATTGAAATTTAAGGATAAAATTATTTTTTATGAACGAAAATATTTTTGTTACGAAAAGTGTCATTAATATATTTTTAGTAACGAAAAATAGACATTAGTGATAAATTATTATCTTTTTGAAACCACATTTTTTGTCTCAAAAAATTAATCATTTTAAGACTAAATTATTTTATCCTTAAAAATCTATTTATTAGTGACATTTACAAATTTTGTCGCTAAAAGCCTTACTTTTTGACTTTTCGAGACGATATTTTAACGACTATTTTCATGACGATAAAAATTGGTTTCTAAATGTTTTTTATAATAAAATTTTTACTTTTAAAGATCAAAATATTTGATTTTTAAAACTCTTATATATTATATTGTAATTACTTGTGTGACTCTAGTCAGCTTAATTAATTTAATCGAAAATAACTGTGTAATTTTATTTATTTTTCAAATAATGGTGGGTGTGTTTGCTCAAGTGCATGGATGTGTGTGACCGCAACAACAGAGGCGGCTTTACGTGAAAAAGACCGTTTTCACTTGACTTGCCTTCTTCTCAACTCTCACACTCAATGCTAAGCAATTTCCGTGTAGTTTCTTTCTCTTTCTCTTACTAGTCCTCGTGTTTAAAAATCGACCAACATGTTTATCTACTAATTTCATAGAATTTACAATCTGATTCAGAATTGGTACCACTAGTTAGTTGGCAATCAATTAATATGATATCGACTCTTCTTGTTATAAAAATCCATTTTTGCTAATGATGTTTAAAAAAAAAAAAATTCACAACACTCTACACAAAATAAAAATCATTTCATTGAAGAAATATCAGACCATTCGATGGAGGAGATACGAGAGACCGCACAAGTCTACTACAAGACCGTGCCCAAAAAGGTTAGGAAATTGGCGAAGGAGTTTTTCAATAAAATAGACGATAATGGAGATGGAAAAGTAAGTCTGACCGAGTTTGCAGGATTCATGGGAGAAGAAGGGTATGAAGCCATGAACAATTCTGCCTTCTTCGAAGGAATCAACAAGAACATAAACGGAGAGCTCGATTTCGATGATGTCAAGACGCTGTACTACATACTACAGAGTGGAAGGTCACTGTGCGGTTGTTGCAGAAAGTTGATTGTGGGGATGTATTTCACTTGTGTCAAATGTTTCAGCTGTGACACCCAGAGCTTCTGTCTTCACCCTGCCTACATTGGCCGTGGAAAGTATGTTCACAAGCATTCTGATTTCTTGGACAATTATGCTTTGCTTGAATCTGTCAGACACAAAGAATTGCCTGGTGGAGATGCTTAGAAGAATCAGGTATAATCCTCTAGTCTATGACCTCAACTATAGGGCGTTATTCTGGCCCATCTAAGACCACTACGGTCCGTTTCGATCAAATCATTCATTTTATTAAACTTTTCGTGTATACAAAAAAATCATTTTTTAAAAATTAAATGTGATAAATTGATTAAGTTTCAATTATCGGATTAATATATATATTTTTAAATGATATACACGAAGGCTCGATAAAATAATTTGTTTGAATTATTGAAACGAGATCCGTGATGGACTCTAGTAATCCGAACAGTATCTTTCAGTCAATAATATATATTAGAGAGAATCTAAGTCTAAATAAAAAATGCAAAAAATTTGTGGAAATCAGGATCTGTGTGCACCTAAAAATAGTGTTAAAACAATCACTTTTCGAATCAAGAAAATATTTTTGTATATTTTGGAAAACTATTTTTGTTTTGAATATGCGGTGGCAAATTTATAAATTTTTATTATAAAAAAAAATCAAATTTAGAGACGAGTTGTTTTATTTTGTATATATATTTTAATTTTTAGAAAACACACACAAAAAAAAAAAAAAAAAAGTAAACAAAAATGTCCTAGATTTTCTTAGGGTTCAATACCACAATTTTTTTTTAGTGGAATGAGTTTTTTTTATCTTCATTTTTTTTTTTAGATTTGTTTTTTTTTTTCCTCCCTAAAACAACAAATTATATATAATAAAGAAAATTCTTTGTCAGTGGTCAATTGACACCGACACTAGAGTGGACTTGGTGAGCAAGGATTTTCTTTTTGCCTTCTTTACTTGGCCTTCTCCTTACAACGGCGAAGATTCACCTTAAAAGTATCTAATAGCTCAGATCATCACAAAAAAATTACTTTTTAATTTTTAATTTTGTTAATAAAGTGATCTGAGTCGTTTGATTTTTTTAAAGTGAATCTTAACCGTTACAAGGAGGAAGTCAAATAAAAAAGACAATAAAAAAATCCTTGCTCGGAGTTGGTCCTTCGTTATTTTCATAGACCCATAAAATAAAACCAAAAAAAACTCAAAATTGGCAGTCAAGGTCAAGAATGACTCATGAATTGGTCCACAACAAACAACTTAAAAATGCTCCAAAGATGTCACATTCACAACAATTTTTTTAGTATATTTTCTAAGTTTCCAGACTTTTTCACCGTCAAATTGGAATGGAGTAAACTACAAACACATTTTCTAAATTTACTTAAATTACAAATTATTCTTTGTAGTTCTAGAAATTATATTATGTCTCCTAAGATTTCTAATTTCATAACAAATTAGTCCTTTTATTAATAAATCATCAAGTTAATTAACAGTTTTTAATAATGTTAAAAATTTATTTCAATTAATAATTCAGATAATTTTATTATTGTATAGGTGAACAATTAGAAATTTCACTTTTTCAATTAATTCTGTTAAATAAAAAATTCTGACAGGGAGGTATTTGTAATTTTCCAAACCACAGGGGGGCAATTCGTATTTTAAGCAAACCTTAGAGGGTGTATTTGTAATTTATCTATTAGAATAATAATTATCTAAGTAAAATTTGAATCAAATTGTATAAGTGAAAAGTGTTATTTATCCTAAAATTTAAATCTAAATTTAAACTACTTTATCAAACTATTTTATTTCAAATTCATAAATTAAAATATTATATACTAACTCTCTATACCATGAATGCAGTTGTTGAAGTCTTGCAAATTCGAGCCAAGTACTTCCAGATCGTTAGCAATTGTTCCAATATCAAAGACAGTGAGTTCTTTATTTTTACTCAATATATTTTATTTTGTAAGATCCTTACGAGTTTTTGTAGTGTTAGACAGCGGCTTATTTTTGACAATTTATTTTATCAGTATTTATAAAATGTACAATAGGATGATTTTTTAATTTTATAAGAATTATTTTGCTAACTTTTTGTTTAATTAGCATTTTACAATATCTAATGAAATGATGTCAAATTATTTCACATTTTAAATAATAGCATCAATTTCATCGAGTCGATTTTATTATTACAAAATATATATGTTACTTATTTTTTAAATTTTAAAAATCAAATGGTATGTATACTTTTTTATGAGTAATGCTAGAGAACCTAAATAAAACTTTACTTTTAAATTTATTTACAGGGACATGGCAAGAGGGTTAGGTCTTAGTTGATCGATATCTAAACAAATCAACTAACATATAACATTCAATGCTATTGAATGTAAATTTAAGGATAATGTTTTAAGAGTCTTAAGTATTTTTTACTTTTTATTTACTATTATATATCAATCAATAAAATAGTTTAAAATTGTGATTTAACTGATTGTTTATTGAGATCAAATAGTTCAAAACTGAAAAATTATATTTTAGATTTATTTAATTTTCTCGTGAATTAATTCTTTTGCAATAAATTATATTCAATTGGTATTGTGCCAAAGCTAATTCATTATTTTTTATACATATATGTTGGCCCTCTTGAATAAAAGCCATAGTTCTGTGCTGGTGTTAGGTACAAATCATTGTAATTATGTTACGAAAGATGCATCGCAAGAAAAATCTTAGTTACATATTATTGTAGTTATGTAATGAACTAGGAAAAGATAATGTGCACATTTTTTTAGTGAATATGATATGTACCTTATGCAAAAATATAATTTTTACCACAAAGTGCATAATTTTTGTCATAAAAAAGTATAACTTTAGTTAAACATAACTTTTAGATATATATCATAACTTCACCATTCATAATGTTTATCACAAAAATCGTAACTTTCATCACGAAAAATTCATAACTTTTATCACAAACATCATAACTTTTCTTATAATGTGCACAATGTGCAAGTGCACATTGTAACATTTTCCAACAAGTTATTATGCTTATGTTATGAATGTTATCATGAGAAAATTTAATAATTTTTGTGATTTTATTACTAATTATTATGGTATATTTTTTAAAGGATATAGGGTAAGTACTTTTTACATTGTGTAATATAGTTTTGCTCTTTTTTTAATAAAATATTTTTCTATATCATTCATGAGTCCAAGATAATTTCAAAATTTTACACATGCAGTGTGATATTTAATTCATTATCATTTACATTTTTTAGTGGTAAATAATTGAAATTTAAAATTTTAGAATAATGTTGCCATTATTTATTTACTTAGTTTTATTAGTGATTTGTTAATTTTAGTAATTTAAATAGAGCTTAACCCAATTCTTTGGGATTCTTTAATGTGTTACTTTTGACCCATCCAATGTTATAATCTTGATTCCCTGTGGGCAACAGTAACTAAATGGACCACATTGACAAAAATGTTACCAAATTAAAATTTAAGGGTGAAAATCAAATTAGATTAATACGTGAAAAGAATAATCTATTATTTCATTCAACCAAAAAAATTCCGTGGTGGAATTATTGACACTCATTTTTAGGAAAATTATGTCAATGTCCCTGTGCTTTGATCTTTGTATCATTTTAATATTTATAATTTCAATTAGTTTGCTTTCGACGTTAAATTTATGACTTTATCTAAATTTGGTTCATTTGATTACAATTATTAGTATTTAAAAAAAATATATATATACGCACAAACGACATATATTATACTTTTAAACGCAAAATATAAAATTTGTTTAATTTAATGAGTTAATTAATCTCAGTGGGTGTTTGGAAAGTAGGTTTTTATGTAGATTTTTTTAGTTGTAGGATATTATTGGATACAAATTTTTTAGTGTTTAGGAAGATAGTTGGGTTTTTTTTGTGGTTGGATGTGATGTTTGTGAGAGAAAAAGTGAAATGATTATGGGGATGGATGTGATATTTTGTTTGGATTTGTTTTTTTTTTTATTTTGTAAAACTTTTGTCTTTTAGTAGAAAAAATTTTAAAAAAATTTGGGAACCAAGTTCCCAAGCACCACCAATCAACTCCATGATAATTAGACTAAAATACAAAATTTAAAATCTAAAATCAAAACTCAAACAGTTAAAAATATAAGAACTAAAATAATACAAACAACAAAATGCAGAGAATATTAATATAACTTACGCCCTCATTTTTTGAAGCAGAGAGATGAACGTTGCAGCAAAACGAGGGCTGCTTTAAGAGCTTTGGAGATAGCCATGTCCGCCGTTGGCATGGGCACCAAGATTGTTTCCACCGTATGTACCATTATGTGACCAATGGTTTACTTGCATAGAAAATTATCATAGAACTGAACACAACCATTTAATATAGGGGTACAATTCGGACAGGTTCGATCGGGTTGAGAAGTTGTCCAAGCCTAGTCCATATTGTGCTTAGACCTGCCCAGGCCCGAATTGTAACCCGAAGTTACCTGCCCAAGCCCAATCCGAGTTAAACCCAAATTGCCTGAGCTGTCCAAATTGCTCAAATTGTAAATGAATTTCAGTTTTTTTTTTTTTTTTTTAGCTACATTATTGAATTATTAAATTTGACTTTATTTACATTTTTTTTATATACAAAATCATTAATACCACCAAAACAAATAATTTATATAATGTAAAAGAGATGTCGCTATAGTTCTTACAATTTATGAGTGAAAATATAAAATAAAAAAAAAACAAGTTGCCCGAATTGCTTGAATTGTAAATGAATTTCAGTTTTGTTTTTCTTTTTCCTTTCCAGCTACATTATTAAATTATTAAAATTTGACACTATTTACATTTTTTTTATATACAAAATCATTAATACCACAAAAATAAATAATTTATATAATATAAAAGAGATGTTGCTATAGTAGTCCTTACAATTTATGAGTGAAAATATATATTTTTTTATTTTATGTTATTCGTATATATAATAATATATATTCAATATGATTTAATAATCTAAATTACTTTAATATCATGTAATGACTAATAATTTATATGTATATTTAATATTTTTATATATCTATATATGTATAATTCTGGTTTTGGGTTACTCGGGTTGTTTGACGTTTTTGTCTAAGTCCGTCCAAATTTAATTCGGGATTTTGAATTTTTGTCTAAGCTCGTACCAAATTTAAAAATATCTTGTCCTAGCCCTAAAAAAATTAGGGCTGAGTTCGGGTTGCTCGGGTTGAGCCCGCCCAAATTATACCCCTAATTTAATATAAGTGAATAAATAGAATTCATCTCATTTGGAAAATTGTTTTTAATTTTGAGATTGATTTTTGTGTTCTGATTTTTTTTTTTTTCTTTTCTCCTTCCTCCATAGCATTCATTTCACAAGAAGTTTGGCATTGTATTGACATTTGTCAAATAAGATTTTTAATAATATTATAATGATTATATTTGTGTATTATAATTTATTTATAATATAATGTTTTATTAGAATATTAGTATCAGACATGAGTGAGGGAAATTCATTCAATTAATTTAATATGATGATGGTGATGATGATGATGATAATAAGAGCAACACCCAGCGGCATGCTATATGTGCTGCAAAAATGCTTTAGACCACTAATTAGTGGTGGCTCTAATGATGTGGCAGTGGGTCCCATCCATTGCCACATGTGTTTTGTGTCTTGGTTTTTGTGTTTTTTTGTTTTTTTTCAATTGCCACCTCACTAGTGGTGAAGTTAGTGATAATAGATTAGTGGTATGTAGCATTGCTCATATGTGCTGCTATATCGAAAATATAGCTATGGTTTCAAAAAAAAAAAAAAAAAAAATGCAGATCCAATGGTATGTTAAAATTCCTACCAAAAAATAACTTTGGTATATCTTGTGTCAAATTTGACACAAGTTTTATCCATAGTTAAAGGTGTCAACACAACATCATTGTCCAAAAATATTTTTCATTTTCTTCACATTCCTGCCTCTATCAAAATTCCAGAATATTTAAGAACTCAACCAACAGAATTTTGCAAGCCCGGTCGTTCGGAAGGTCATCCGGCTAGTCGTTCGGTTGTCTTCAAAAAATGTTGGCCCGGTGTTGGTTAAGCTAAAACATAACAACTAGAGTTATATCTATGTTACACTGTTGAGTACTAAATTACAACTTTAATTATTGTTTTAGATCTTCACCATTGGAATTGCTCTAATCTATTATATGGTGTACAAGATTTGACTGTATTTTACGTAGGTGAAATATGATGATATTGAAGAGTGGCATTTTTATCATTGTTTGTCACGCTAGGACCATTTCATCTAGCAAACTTTCAATGAACACTATAAGAAAATTTATAATTATAAAAAAAATTATTTTTAGGAATATTTTGTTTTAAAATGATAAGTTTTTACATTAAGCCATAATATTTAATATAAAAATTATGTATAAATTTTTTGATTAGATATTATTATTTTCCATAAAATATAAAATATAAGATGATGTCATTGTTTTGTCATCAAATGAATAGTACACAAGAACTCTCAATTCATTTGGTCTTAGCCGCATAGTTATACCAGTCAAAATATCCACGAGCGAAATATCCACGAACATCTTCAACGGTTCACCAAATATTTCATCAAATTTGAGTAAAAATAAGACCAATTCCTTTATTTGATGTCAAATATTCCAACGGTAACTGCTGTAGTTTTCATCAAATCACAAAATGTCTAGGGAGTCGATCGGCCGTTCAACCGGCAAAAGCAAAATTATTTATTTATTTGCCTTCATTTCTGTTTCCTCAATTCAAACAAGAATTCTTTAAAATATCCACAGTGAGAATTCTCACTGTGGACAGAGCATAAATACCTAACAGACAATTTAAAATTTGTGCAAGAACAAATATGAATACAATTAAGAAAACATAAAAACAAATTAAAGTAATTGAGAATAAAAAATCAGAAAATGGACTCTTTTGAAAAAGATTGAACAACTGTTAATTAAGAATACGTATATATACATATGCAGTTAACAAGAACACAAAATGGAAAGATTGAGGAATTGAAAACTAATCGTCATGCAAAGAAACAACATTTAGAGGATACCCATTTGAGGATTTGAGCTCAAAATGCTTTCTTGAGTGGATTCTTTGAGCGAATCTGGGATAACTATTTGGAGGAATAGGTTCTTCATGGGACAATGATGAATTTTGTGCAAGGATGTGTCTTGTGCTTGAATAAAGAGGTTGAGAAAGTGGACTGCATGAAATTGAGTGATGATTAGAGAGAGACAGAAAGAAACTTAATGGATCAGAAATTAAGAGAGAGAAAGAGAAAGATCAAGAAGAAGTTTGAGAGGTTTGGTAGGTAGAGAGAGATTTGTAAAATGTGGGATGTATAAGCATTATTATTCAATTCCAAATCAACATATCACCATCAAACTAATTCCAGTTGGAACTAAAAACAACAAGAAGAACATAAAAATGCAGAGGTGGAAATCAAGATTGAGAGGGGAGAGAAAGACAAAAATATGGTTTTTTTGTTGTTTTGAGAAATGGGTTTTAGTTACAAAGACTTTACCTTTCAGCAAAGACTTCTATATCCATAGCATAATTTCAGCAAAGAGGATGATCGGGGGGACAACCGGCCAGATCCAGTGGGCCCTACAGCCAACGTACATGTACAGTAAAATGGTGAAATCTGTCCCAACTCCTCAGTTTGGTGAAAATTTTGGGTCGTTCTTAATTTGATATGGTTTTGATAAAACCATTGGAGACAAAAAAGTACACTTTTTTCACCAAATTCAAATTTGGTAATGAATCTGATCTACCGTTGGAGATGGCCAAGGACTTTTGGTACAATTTATTTTAAATTTTTTAGCTTAAATTTTTTTTAAAAAAAATAATGATTAAAAAATTTAAAAAAATAATTGTATAGTAAATCTTTAATTATTATTTTAAAACAAAAGACTTGTAAAATTATATATATATTTTTAAAAATTATGTTATTATATCATTTTTGTCAAAAATTATGTATAAAAACATTTTGTATAAGTATCATTTTCTATTTTAAATGTTTAAGTAATTGTTCTTTAAAAATTTTCAATTTTTTCGAGTATTTATTTTTAGAGAACTTACAAAATTAATAAATAAATAATCTCAGTATTTGATTATTATTATATGTTTAAAAATAATTTTGGATGATATCATACCTCAAAATATTTAGGATAAGTTATATTGGCTTGATATTTGAAAAAAATCAACTCCCACAATTTTATCATAAGTATACAAGATTTTCTTTTTGTAACATTAAAAAAGTAATGAGTTAAGTGTTATATAAATTAAAACTATAAATAGTCGAGTGTAATTATGCGAAACTTTAAAGCAGAAAGATCAAAAAACTATACAGATACAATTCAAAGACCAAACCAATAACACAGAGAGAGAGAGAGAGAGAGAGAGAGAGAGAGAGGAGATGAGAGGGGGCATCTATGGCCTATTACACGAACTTGTTGAGTGAGCAGCAGTTTCAAGCATAGAACTTGTACAAACAATTGGATAGCGATGGAGACGGGACGGTGAGAGTCCAAGACTACTCAGACTTCCTCAAAGACAAAGGTTATGCGAAAAAAATACCTTCTAACTTGTTCATGAACTTGTTTTCGATGCTGAACAAAATGGTGATGTGACTTTGATTTTGAGGATTGCATAACGTTGCATTCCATGATTGAAAGAAGAGGGATATGGTGCTATCATGGGTGTGGTGTTATGCTGTGGGGAATCAATTTTGTATGTGTGAATGCTGTGAGGCTGGTGGGACTACCTATGAGCTCTGTCGTGGGTGTTTTCATAATAGAAACTTCAAACACCAACACTCTATTTTCTGTTGGAACAATTGTAGCTTGACTTTTTCACACCCCCTTTCAGAAGTTTGAAATAAGTCCTATAGTTCGGACTCCCGCGGTTTTGAATCTAATTTCACAAGTGCAATGTGAAATTGATAAACACCAAAGAGTCCAAATTCGAAAAATCTTTTGGAAAATTGATTTTGAATCAAATTGCCAAAAATGAATTACTTTGCTAGATATAGTGTTGCCACCTAAATATTTTGAAAAATTTAGAAAACCCATGACTCGTGCCAAAGGCCACATGTCCGTCATCACCAAGATTGTTTCTGCTCGGGAACTTAGGCACGAGAGGGAAAGGTCATGAATACATTTGAGCACCCCTGCTCTCTCGATCAAAGATTGACCTCTACTCATTATGATATGATTTTTTTTATCAACATTATATGCTCTTATTTTGGTTTATCAGGCTAGCATTACTATGTGACGCGCACACACAAGTATAGACTAAATCGTAAGAATTGAAACATTTAACTTATGTTTGTTTTGAAAATTGTTTCGAATATGTATCACTTGAAAAAGTGATCTCATATAAACATCACTCAAATTATTCCAATTCAAGCGATAAGCCTTGATCCACAGGTATATAAGTAGTTTATCACTTAAGCACTTAGCCTTATGGCAAGCATGCTGGACATGGCAAACAAAATGGCAATTACACTCATGCAATTATGCTAAAGCGAGTAAAGGCTAACCTAGTACTCCAAGCCAAAATAAACAAAAGAGTTAGAAAAATGCAAGATCCTAACTTTATGCAAGATGACTAATGCAACACATGCGATATGCAATTTAAATAGACTCGGCTACTAAACATGGCATATGAAACAATTTGATAACATGCGATCTAAGCACGTATTAAAAGAAGTATTGAAATGACAATGCAATTAGAATAATGAACCGAGTCTCGGCGCATGCAATACAAATGGATGCAAACATTAAGAATGCTAATTGAAACATGATGTCCCTAAACTAACCATCATAAGCAGTTAAATAGAAGGGAAAAAGACGTGGGGGTTAAAAGACATACACATTATTACATTGCGCTCTCACGAAGGAGAGTCCAAATAAACTAAGCTAATTAACTAACTAATTAGAGCTAAAGCTAATTAAGCTAACTATTACAAACCAATATGAATAAACTAGCTAAGCTACTTAACTAGTTATTACAACACTTGAATTAACTAACTATTCTGGTTAACTAATTAAATAATTACAATGCAAGTGCAATTAAAATAAGTAATTAAACTAAACAACTAACTATTATGTCTCGAAAAATGAGGGATGTTCATGCGCATGCACCGGAAAAGCCACTGTTTTGCTTCTGAATGCCTTTGTTTTCACAGTTGAACAACAACACTGTTGCCCACTTCCAGAATAACTCTACTCCTGTCACGACCCAAACCCACCCCTGTAGGTTTAGCATCGTCACCGGCCAGTAATCCGTGGATTACCAAAGGCCTTTGAACAGATTGGCAAATAATAAGGGACCGCGGAAGCAAGAATATAAAATAGACAAGGTCCAATGAGCTGTAATAACGTACATGGGATAGAACATCTCAAACCTCCTTTATATATACATATATATACATAAACATGCCAGTCCAGATACACAATATTTACAGAATGCACTTCTCAAGACCTGACTTTACAATGCATACACAAGGACTAGCATGATGTGCAAAAACAGCCATAGCATTAGACTTCAATCGGAACCTCCTCGGGAGGCACACGGTTGGCTGAAAAAAACAGTACAGAAGGCCGTCAACTCAGGCCCTAGTCATGTGCCGGCTCACCTACATACATAATATAAACTGTGAGTGAAAGCCTAGTGAATAATAACAGAGTAAAGGGGTTTTATGAATGACGTCCAGCACAAGTTAGAATCCCGTATTCAAATAAGAAAATATTCAGACTTCAAAACGGAAATAGATTCAGATACACACTCATATTCATATTCAGATTTTGCATAAGATCATACGTGGTACACCCATTAGCTATCAGATCAGATTGGTCCAGAGACCCACATACATAGTTGGTACCAACGACCATAAAGGTCCATATCTTGCGCGCAAGTAGCCATGGTATTGTTACCCCCAGGCAAGGGCCACATGCAGATTGGCTACGGTATTGTTACCCCCGAGCAAGGGCCACGTGCAGATTGGCCGCGGTATTATTACCCCCGAGCGAGGGCCACGTGAACTAAGGGTGCCACAATACTTTTCAGAAAATTGGACATTCATTCATAATGCATAAAGTAGCATTTCAGAAAAACAGATCATATCATATCAGTCAGAAAATACTTAAAGTTAAACATAACTTTACAGAGTTATTACTCGCAGTGGGCTGTGAGATAGACAGACGGAGTAAACTTGGTCAAACGGTACGTGGCACGTGACCTACATAACACATAACAGATGCACACTTGAAACACAAGTTCTAATTGTACAAAACTTATTTCGTTGGCTCTTAGTGTGTTTCTAATCTCTTATCCTCATTATGGGGTTTTAAACATGGCCTAGGAATGCCTAGGATGGAATGAGGATGCAAAAATGTATTGAAAACCATTTCTCAAATTTTGCTGAAGATAAGGTCCACGCTTGAGCGTGGATTTTCCCGCTCGAGCGGACATGCAGACAATGAATCTACACTCGAGCGTAAACTTTCCCGCTCGAGCGGACTGCAAACTTATGAAAAAGTGTTGGATGCATGAAATTCACGCTTGACGGGCGCTCAACCCCCGCTCGAGCGTGTGACGCAGACCCTCGCTTGAGCGTGGATTCCCCCGTTCGAGGGGATTGCAAAACACACAAACTTCTGGGTATACGCATTTCACGCTCGAGCGTGAATCTCTCCGCTCGAGCGGAAGTGCATGTACTCAGGCTTTACGCTTGAGCGTGAAAGTCCCCGTTCGAGCATGGGTCAATTTTCTGGAAAATCCAGATTGACCTCCAAGCATGGAACTCAACCTTTAAGCCTTCAAAACTCATTTTTCTGGGCCAATATTTGAGGAAACATATAATAACTCATAAAACAACATGTATTAAAAATCATTTCAAGAAATTATGGCCCAAGAGCAACCCAATTTGTGCAAAATCAACATGAACTCTATGAATAGGCGATGAATTCAACATGCAAGAACCTCTTTGAATTCAAACCCTCCAAAACATAATCAAACTTGATAATTTGATGGAAAACAAGTTGAATGACCATAATGTGAGTGAAATTAACACATGCATGAGGAAATTCTTGAAACTCATCCTTCAAAATGCTATGAAACATGCATGCATGCATGAATTAATCCTCAATTCAACATTTTAACCCAATTCCTAGCTTTAGACACTAATTAACCATGAACCAAGAAACTAATTAACCATGAACCAAGAAAGAAACAATTCAAATTCAAGTTCGAGGGGATGAAATCTCTACCTTAGGTCTTGAGTTCAAGGTGTGCTAGCTCAATTGTGTAGTTCTTCTACAAATCCTCAAATTTCCAAGCCAAATTCTTGATGAAACCAAGTTTCCCTCACTCTCCCTCTTTCTCACGGTTTTGGCAAAGAAAAAGGTTGAAAATGGTATATGAAGTAATTCTAAACAATGCATGAGAAAGTGGCCCACTCAAGGGCAATGATGTAATTAACTTGCATTCACTTAATCTATGTTTAATCTAGCATTATTTAATCTAATTTAATCACTTCGAACCGAATTTTAATTAAATCTACCATAAAATTCTATAAATCCTAACTAGCACATAAATCAAGTCAATTTCTGATTTGAACGCCGATAAGGCTTTCAATTCGTAATTCAAAACTAAAACATGAACAGATCTTTCTATGTCTAACATTTATAAACACAAAAATCAAACAACACACATGCAAATTAATTCCAAATTCCTCCTAATCTACTGTTAGCCATAATTAAGTGCGAATTAACGTTAATCAGAGGTCGGGGTTATTACAGTCTTCCCCACTTAAAAGAGTTTAGTCCTTCAAACTCGAATTACCTTCATTCTGGGACAACATTGGGTTTAATGGGAATAAATCTGGATATCTCTTCATCATGTCTTCCTCGGTTTCCCAGGTTGCATAGGTTCCTCCATAGTTTTGCCAATCAACTTTTACCAACGGTATTTCTTTATTTCTCAGTCTTTTGATCCTCTGATTCACAATCTGGATAGGTCTTTCCTCGTAGGTGTAATCATCTTTCAAAAGCACATGTGTTGGCTCAATGATGTGGAGTGGATCTCTCAAATATTCTCGAAGTATCGATACATGAAATACATTGTGCATATGCTCCATTACCGGTGGTAAAGCTACCCGGTACGATACTAGATTGATCTTTTCAAGGATTTCATAAGGTCCAACGTACCTCGGCGCCAACTTACCCTTAACACCAAACCGAGTTTGACCCTTCATTGGGGTCACCTTTATGAACACATGGTCCCCAACTTCATACTCCCTCTCTCTCCTTCGGACATCGGCATAACACTTCTGCCGACTCTGTGCAGTTTTCAGACGTTGCTGTATCAGTTTCACTTTCTCGGTTGTTTCTTGCATGAGTTCCGGTCCCAACAAAGGTCTATCACCTACTTCCGCCCAACATATCGGAGAACGACATTTTCTTCCATACAAAGCTTCGTAAGGAGCCATCTCGATACTTGAATGGTAACTGTTGTTGTACACAAATTCAACTAATGGCAAGTAGGTCTCCCAATTCCCTTAGAAGTCTAGCACACACATCCTGAGCATATCCTCTAGAGTTTGGTTAGTCCGTTCCATTTGTCCATCTGTCTGTGGGTGATAGGCACTACTCAGTCTCAGTTCAGTCCCCAAAGCCTGTTGCAAACTCTGCCAAAATTTCGATATGAACTTTGAGTCCCTGTCAAACACAATAGATACCGGCACTCTATGCAATCTCACAATTTCAGTCATATAGATATTGGCCAATTTATCAGCGTTATAAATAGTTTTGACAGGTAAAAAATGGGCAGACTTAGTTAAGTGGTCAACTATAACCCAGATAGAGTCCATACCTCGGGAAGAACGACGCAATTCCACGATGAAATCCATGGTAATGTGCTCCTACTTCCATTCCGGTATTTGGGAGTGGTTGTAGCAAACCAGCGGGTCGTTGATGTTCAGCTTTAACTTGTTGGCAATGTAGACATCTAGCCACAAAGTCTGCAATACTCTTTTTCATTCCAGGCCACCAAAAATTCTGTTTCAAATTGTGATACATCTTCGTGTTCCCCGGATGCATAGCAAATTTACTACTATGAGCTTCGGCCATAACACGTTTCCTCAAATCTTGACAATTGGGCACATGAAGACGGTTCTGAAATTTTAGCGCATCATTCTCATACACAAATCCTGGCCTTGGCTTCGAATCAAATTCTTCTATGATCTTTTTTAAGTATTCATCTTCACATTGTTTTTGTTTGATCTCATCAAGAATAGCAGGTTGAGCAGAAATAACAGTTGACAGCCCAACTTGTTCTAGGTCATTCAACAACTCTTTCCGGTTGGATAATAGGCATGACAAACGTCCCATCGATTTTCGGCTCAAGGCATCTGCTACGGTATTAGCCTTCCCTGGGTGGTACAAGATTTGCAAATCATAATCCTTGATTAGTTCTAACCATCGTCTCTGTCTCATGTTCAATTCCTTTTGGGTGAAGAAATACTTCAAACTTTTATGGTCAGTCTATACCTCACAAGTTACCCCATACAAGTAGTGACGCCAGATTTTCAAAGCAAACACCACAGCTGCTAACTCAAGATCATGCGTTGGATAATTCTTTTCATGTGGTCGGAGTTGTCTAGAAGCGTAGGCAATCACCCTTCCGTTTTGCATTAATACACACCCCAAACCTTTGTAAGAAGCATCACTGTACACTTGAAACCCATCAGTACCATTAGGCAAGGTTAAGATTGGTGCAGTCACTAACCTGATTTTCAACTCTTGGAAAGCTGTCTCTCTTTGTTCATTCCAGTCAAATGGCACATTTTTCTGAGTTAACTGAGTCAATGGCAGGGCAAGCTTAGAAAAGTCTTTCACAAATCTCTGGTTGTAACCTGCAAGTCCCAGAAAACTTTGGACCTCTGTCACATTTGTCGGTCTAGGCTAATCCACGACGGCTTCAATTTTCTGAGGGTCAACAGAAACTCCATCCTTGTCGATTACATGTCCCAAATATGCTACATTGTTAAGCCAGAATTCACACTTGGACAATTTAGCATACAATTTCTTTTCTCTCAAAATCTGCAAGGTGGTTCTCAGATGATTCTCATGTCCTTCCCTATCTTTAGAATAAATCAAAATGTCATCAATATATACAACAATGAAATCATCCAGGTATGATTTAAACACCCTATTCATAAGATCCATGAAAGCTGCAGGTGCATTGGTCATCCCAAACGGCATTACTACAAATTCATAATGTCCATATCTAGTTCGGAATGCGGTTTTCTCTATGTCCTCAGCTCTAACCTTTAATTGATGATACCCAGACCTGAGGTCAATTTTGGAAAACACTTGGGCATCCTGAAGTTGATCAAACAAGTCATCTATTCGGGGCAAAGGGTATTTGTTCTTAATAGTCACTTTGTTCAGTTCTCGGTAGTCTATACACAATCTCAAAGATCCATCATTCTTTTTGACAAACAAAACTGGAGCACCCCAAGGTGATGTACTCGGACGGATAAATTTCTTATCTAACAGTTCCTGAAGTTGGGTTTTCAATTCTTTCAATTCAGAGGTAGACATTCTATAGGGAGTCTTGGAAATAGGTTGTGTTCCCGGAAACACTTCAACAGTGAATTCAATTTCTCGATCAACTAAGTCCCCGGGTAAGTCAGTCGGAAACACATCGGGAAATTCACAAGCAACAGGGATTGTTTCTACAGTAGTACTGTCAGATGGTGCAGTTAGTATACCACGCAGATAACCCCTACATCCCTTCCTAAGGAGTCTTACAGCTTTCATAGCCGAAATCAAATATGGGGGAGGAACTACCCCATTCCTAATAAAAGTAAATTCAGGCATACCCGGCGGTCTAAACACAACAGTTTTATTTGCACAGTCGATGGTAGCACAGTATTTAGTCAGCCAGTCCATCCCCAAAATACAATCAAAATGATTAATGTCCAAGGGTAGTAAGTCCACACATAACATCATATCGCCAATCAGAATATCACATGCTGGATAAACATAAGCACACATCATAGAATCCCCAGACGGTGTGGATACAGATAACATATATGTCATACGTTCTAGTGGTCTAGTTAGTTTTCGAGAGAAAGCATGCGATACAAAGGAATGTGTAGAACCAGAATCTATTAGTACACATGCATTTTAAGAACATACAGAGAGTGTACCTGACACCACAGTATAGGTGTTTGGTACGTCACCAGGCACTAAGGCGAACACTTTCCCTTGCCTTAATGTTTCATTACTTGTACTTCCTCTAGTATCCGCCCTTGCATTTGGTCTTGCTACGGAAACAGACCCGATAGAACTTGTCATAGGACGGTTCACCTCGTTAGATCTCATCGCGCAATCCCTCACCATGTGGCCAGTCTTGCCATAGCGAAAACACGCACTTGATGCTCGATAACAAGCACCTCTGTGCTTCTTTCCGCAGTCGGGGCAGTTGGGAATAGATCCGCTACTTTGACTGGAGCTGCTGGAGGGTCCTGTATTTTGCCTCTTCGGAACTGACCGGCCTTTCTTGAAACTGAATCCGGTTCTCTTTCCTCTCCATTCTGTTCTTGGTGTTGTAGTTTGTTTCTTAGCTACTATTGTAGCTTCTGCCATCAATGCCCTGTTGAGTACCTCCACATAAGTAGGTAATTTTAGGACACCTACTCGGTCAAATATTTCTAGGTCTAGCCCTCCCTCAAACTTCTGTGCTTTCTTGTAATCAGTATCCACCATATGTGGAGCAAAACGTGCCAATTCGGTGAATTTAGCTTCATATTCTGCCACAACCATTCTTCCCTATTTAAGTTCTTGAAATTTAGACACTTTCCGATCCCTGAAACATTTGGGAAAGTACTTGTCGTAGAAGATAGCATTAAACTGTGCCCATGTCATATTCCCATTGCCATTTCGGATTAGTAACCACCACTTGCGTGCTTCATTTTTCAGAGTGTAGGTAGCCAGGAGGACTTTCTGAGTTTCAGTACAAGGAAACACTTCATATAATTTTTCCATCTCAAGTAACCATGTCTCAGCCTTCAAAGGTTCAATTCCACCATAGAACGTTGGCGGTTTCATTTTCATGAATTTTTGTGTCAGATTGATGATGTCATTATTATCTGCCTCGGCTTGTGCTGGTGGAGGCGGAAGGGGCAAGGGTTGTTGTCTTTGTTATTGTGTCCAGGCTTCGGTCAATGCTGCTAGCATCTGTTCCATGCGGCCCATGCGAGCCTCCGAAGATTCACTTTCACTACTCCCCCTTGCATTCTCCAGTTTACTATACAGACATCAAATGATAATAAACATAGGCATAATCTTATTAGTTTCCTTCAATTCATTTGAGTCAAATGTACATTCAGTTTTCATATTCAGTTGCATTACCACACACTCACACATACGGATGAGATGCCTCTAACTTTTACTAGGACATCCTAAGCTCATACGGACCTGTGTGTGTAGTATAACACGTGCTTTGATACCACTCTGTCACGACCCAAACCCGCCCCTGTAGGTTTAGCACCGTAACCGACTAGTAATCTGTGGATTACCAAAGGCCTCTGAACAGATTGGCAAATAATAAGGGGCCGCAGAGGCAAGAATATAAAATAGACAAGGTCCAATGAGCTGTGATAATGTACATGGGACAGAACATCTCAAACCTCCTTTATATATATATATACATAAACATGCCAGTCCAAATACACAATATTTACAGAATGCACTCCGCATGACCTGACTTTACAATGCATATACAAGGACTAGCATGATGTGCAAAAACAACCATAGCATTAGACTTCGATCGGAACCTCCTCGGGAGGCACAACGGTTGGTTGACAAAAACAGTACAGAAGGTCGTCAACTCAGGCCCTGGTCATGTGCCGGCTCACCTACATACATAATATAAACTGTGAGCGAAAGCCTAGTGAATAATAACAGAGTAAAGGGGTTTTATGAATGACGTCCAGCACAAGTTAGAATCCCGTATTCAAATAAGAAAATATTCAGACTTCAAAATGGAAATAGATTCAAATACACACTCATATTCATATTCAGTTTTCGTATAAGATCATATGTGGTACACCCATTGGCTATCAGATCAGATTGGTCCAGAGACCAACATGCATAGTTGGTACCAACGACCATAAAGGTCCATATCTTGCGCGCAAGTAGCCATGGTATTGTTACCCCCAGGCAAGGACCACATGCAGATTGGCCACGGTATTGTTACCCCTGGGCGAGGGCCACGTGCAGATTGGCCGCGGTATTGTTACCCCCGGGTGAGGGCCACGTGAACTAAGGGTGCTACAATACTTTTTAGAAAATTGGACATTCATTCATAATGCATAAAGTAGCATTTCAGAAAAAACAGATCATATCATATCAGTCAGAAAATACTTAAAGTTAAACATAACTTTACAGAGTTATTACTAACAGTGGGCCTTTAAATAGACAGACGGAGTAAACTTGGTCAAACGGTATGTGGCACGTGACCTACACAACACATAACAGATGCACACTTGAAACACACGTTCTAATTGTACAAAACTTATTTCGTTGGCTCTTAGTGTGTTTCTAATCTCTTATCCTCATTATGGGGTCTTAAACATGGCCTAGGAATGCCTAGGATGGAATGAGGATGCAAAAATGTATTGAAAACCATTTCTCAAATTTTGCTGAAGATAAGGTCCACGCTCGAGCGTGGATTTCCCCGCTAGAGCGGACATGCAGACAATGAATCTACGCTCGAGCGTAAACTTTCCCGCTCGAGCGGATTGCAAACTTATGAAAAAGTGCTGGATGCATGAAATTCATGCTCGACGGGTGCTCGACCCCTGCTCGAGTGTATGACACAGACCCTCGCTCGAGTGGACTGCAAAACACACAAACTTCTGGGTATACGCATTTCACGCTCGAGCGTGAATCTCTCCGCTCGAGCAGAAGTGCATGTACTCAGGCTTCACGCTCGAGCGTGAAAGTCCTTGCTCGAGCGTGGGTCAATTTTCTGGAAAATCCAAATTGACCTCCAAGCATGGAACTCAACCTTTAAGCCTTCAAAACTCATTTTTCTGGGCCAATATTTGAGGAAACATACAATAACTCATAAAAAAACATGTATTAAAAATCATTTCAAGAAATTATGGCCCAAGAGCAACCCAATTTGTGCAAAATCAACATGACCTCTATGAATATACTATGAATTCAACATGCAAGAACCTCTTTGAATTCAAACCCTCAAAAACATAATCAAACTTGATAATTTGATGGAAAACAAGTTGAATGACCATAATGTGAGTGAGTTATTACGAAGAATAAATGTGATGATAGCCCATAAATAAATAAATCAAAATCCAATCCAGTGACAAGTCACAAGTATAAATGGCAAAACCAATCATAACCAACTTCCAAAAATATATACTAAATGGAACACAAACCTCCCACAAAATAAAATAATTCTAAATAAAAAAAATCCAACCATAATGTATGCACAAAACCCGACATAACAAGCTAAAACAAAAAAAATAAATGTCCTAGAGGTCCATGCAATTGAGTCCCCACTACGCCACAAGTCCACTCTAAGTCCTTCTAACACCTGGAAATGGTAAACAACTAAGTCAGCTGATAGCTCAGTGAGTAGCAACATGGATAGTAAATATAGTTTTGAAAACAGGGTTCGATTCCAAAAGAATATATATATATATATATATCACAAAAACTAGATTGGCATACAGTTTGGTAAAGACAATCTGTTTCAAAAAGAAGGTTCTACAGTTCAACAGTTAAAATACTCATGTCTCTCAAGAACATGATAAATGACATTTTTCACTTAAAACAGATTACAACATGAACACCAATAATTTTCTGGGTACCAAGAAAATAACAAGTAATATGCCACACAGTTCTCAAGGTTATAAGCCCCGTTGGATCCAATACCGAACTAAGAGTCATCCTCAGGGTGGCAACCTGAGCCTTTTCTCTAAGACGATCTGATTGAAGGTCACCTAGCTTAACCTAACTCTTTTCCTTACAATCGTTGAGCACTAGAGTCATCACGACCCAACCCGAATTTGTTCCCTAGTGGCCCGAGTCACCACACATAGTGGAATAATTTCCCTGGACTAAATATACAGATGGTCCCAATAATCAATGCACATTAGTTTCGCAAAACATGGTAGCTCATCATTATAAACATGAGACCAAAACAAATAGTTTACAGTATGCCAAGTTCACACATGTTTCAGAAATAATTTGATTCCATTGATAATATAATAATTTATCAAAACAGTTTAGTCCTGAAATAATAATTTAATTTTTTAACAGTTCAGGGTAGGGGAACATTTATAAAAATATGTAGCATGAAACTACTCACCTGAAAACAAAATAATATAATCCTTGAATAAAGTATGAAAGTCCAACTAGTGCCCTGAACAAAGTATTAAAACTACACGTCACCACTAATTCAAATATACTAAACTAAGTAACCGCAAATTAAAGCGCACTAACACAGCTCAACCCAACTCACCGTTACTCTTAAATATTACCTAAGTTCATGTTCTTCAAGGTCTAAAATCACCCAAGACATGGGTTCAAATCAAAACTTAATTAAATGTGACTTTGAGATAAAATAGAATTTTTGATAGGTTTTCTCGAGCTGTTCATTAACTCTGAAAATTAAAAACTCACTCTACACCGTTCGAAAAATTCCAAAACCCTCTAGATATCCACTAATATATCCGATGTTTCAAACCCAAATGGTTCCACTTGATTTGCTTATCAAAATAATTATTTACAATTAATTATGTCCAAACAGGTTGTTTTCTGCAGCACTTTAAATAAATTAATGGTTCCCTTAGTATACATGAGCAATCAATGCAAGGCCAAAAATGTACGAAACTAGACTCATAACCGGTCCTAATGATTCTAATTTGATAATTTTCAGATTTATACCCAAAGAGAACAACACTCCCGAATTTACTGTTTAAAACCAGTTTTCTGGATAGATTTGAACGCATCAGTTTATATGGATTTTGATTCCCAAAAATTATGAACAAATTCAGATATGCAATTCAATATGTAATTAATCTACTGTAAAATTTTCAGTTCAAAATTCATTCATTTGATAAGGTTTCTTGATTTTTAAAGTTTGTGATTTTGTACAGAATTTTTGGGCTATGAATTACACCATTCTTTATACACAAAACACTATCCCAATCCGCCAAATATTTCATAGCCATACCCAACACATGTACCTACTTCACCGATTTGAAGAAAAAGATAGTGAAGGAATAGAAAAATAAGGGATTTACCTTGCCAATGGCCACCATAAGAATTAGGGTTTTGTTATCCTTTATATATATATATATATAACTAACCAAAAGGCTCTAATTTATTATCTCTTTATATTATTTTAATTTCTATCTCCATTAAAATACAAATATTATTAGATCAAAATATGCTTACTATTTTGGCACTTAAATTTATTTATTTATTTAAATAATAAATCTTGCCACTAAATTAAAGACTTTCACCATAAATTTATTTTAGGTTTAAAATTAATTAAAAGATCCTTCAATAATATTTAATTTGCACTTTAGGATTCACCACCAAAATATTTGAGATTGTAATATTATTATTTAATTATTTACTTAATTTTTATATTCGGGTTCTCACATTCTCCCTTCCTAAAAGAAAAGTTTCGTCCTCGAAGCTAATCTGAGTAAATCATGAGAATAGATGTGGGTACTTCTCGCGCATCTCGTCCTCGCGTTCCCAAGTCACCTTTTCAACTAGATGATTATGCCATAGTACCTTAACCAACTTAATGACCTTTGTATTCAACATTTTCTCTTTCGAAACCAAAATCTAAACAGGCATCTCCTCATACGAAAAATCCTCTCTAATCTGAAGTGGCTCATAATCTATCACATGTGACGGACTATGCACATATTTCCTCAGCATAGACACGTGAAACATATTATGCACTCCTGCCAACCTAGGGGGTAAAGCAACGCGATACGCAACCTTACCAACCTTCTCTAATACCTCAAATGGACCAATGTATCTAGGACTCAACTTTCCTTTCTTTCCAAACCTGATGGCTTCTTTCCATGGTGATACTTTCAAGAATACCATATCCCCCACGTGAAACTCTAAGTCTCTCCTACAATGATTAGCATAACTTTTTTGTCTACTCTGAGCAGTCAATAATCTCTCTCTAATGGTGATAATTTTTGTGTAGCATCCTCCACCAAATCAGGTCCCAACATTTGCCTCTCACCAACCTCATACCAACACAAATGAGACCTATACTTCCTCCCATACAAAGCCTCATAAAGAGCTACTCCCAAACTAGAATGATAACTATTATTATACGCAAACTCCATGAGCGGCAAATAATCATCCCAACTACCTCTCTACTCCAAAGCACAAGCCCTCAACATGTCCTCAAGTGTTTGAATAGTCCTCTCTGATTGCCCATCTGTCTGAGGGTGATAAGTTGAACTAAAATTTAACCGAGTACCTATAACTGACTGTAATGCACCCCAAAACTTAGACAAAACGAGGGTCTCGATCTGACACTATTGACACAGGTGCACCATGTAGTCTAACAATCTCCTTCACATACAACTATGCAAATCGAGCTAGAGAATAGTTTATCCGAACTGCAATAAAATGTACTGACTTGGTTAATCTATCCACAACCACCCAAACTACATCGTGATTACTACTAGTACAAGGTAATCCGCACATGAAATCCATAGTAACATGATCCCACTTCCACTCTGGTATAGGTAAGGGTTGTAGTTTCCCTGCAGGTTTCTGATGTTCTACTTTAACCTGTTGACAAACCAAACACTGAGCCAAAAAATTTGCAATATCTCCTTTCATACCATTCCACCAAAAATGTTCATGAAGATCTCGATACATCTTAGTGTTTCCAGGATGAATGCTGTAACTAGAACTATGTGCCTTCTCATAATCTCCTTCCTCAAATCACCACCAGCAGGAACACAAATTCGGCTACGAAATCTAAGCAACCCATCATCACTGATCATAAAGTCTACATGCTTGCCCTCTGCCATCTCTCCTTTAATACGCTCACATTAGGGGCCAATCTCGTGAGCTAAACGAATCCGTTCTCTCAAGGTCGGCTGAACTGTTAATTGACTACAATAAGCCCTATCACCAGGCGTAACAACTTCAAGCCTCAAACGTCTTATGTCTTCCACCAAGTAACTCTCAATAGACAAAGCAGCTACATCTCCAACTGCGACCTTCCTACTCAAGGCATCTACAACCACATTTGCCTTCCCCGGATGATACAAAATATTCACATCGTAATCTTTTAGCAACTTAAGCCATCGTCTTGCCTCAAATTTAGTTCCTTCTATGTGAAAATATGCTTCAAACTCTTATGATCAATATAAATCTCACATGACTCTCCATACAAATAATGCCACCAGATTTTAAGAGCAAAAATCACTGCTGCTAACTACAAGTCGTGCATAGGATAATTTCTCTCATGTACTTTCAACTGTCGTGACGTATAAGCAATAACCTTCTCATGCTGCATGAGCACACATCCTAAACCCTGTCGTGAAACATCACTATAAATCACAAAACCACCCCTATCTATAGGTAAGGCAAGGATTGGAGCTGATGACAACCTCTGTTTAGACTCTTGGAAACTACGCTCACAATCATCATTCCACTCAAACTTTACCCTTTTCCTGGTGAGATTGGTAAGTGGCAAAGCAATACGAGAGAATCTTTCCACAAACCGTCTGTAATACCTAGCAAGCCCTAAAAAGCTACGTACCTCCGTCACAGAAGTAGGTCATAGCCAAACAACAATTGATGTCACCTTCATGCTATCCACAAATACCCCATCTTTACTCACCACATGACCCAAAAAGGACACACTACTCAACCAGAATTCACACATCTTAAATTTTGCATACAGTCCCTTCTTCCTAAGGATCTGCAGTACTACCCTTAAATGTTGCTCATGCTCCTCCTTACTCGAATAAATTAGGATGTCATCAATAAACACTACCACAAATTTATCTAGCTGGGGTTTAAATACTCTGTTCATTAAATCCATGAATGCGGCTGGTGTATTTGTGAGATCAAAAGGTATTACCAAGAACTCATAATGTCCATAACGGGTTCTAAAAGTAGTCTTAGGAACATCCTCATCCTTTACCTTCAACTGGTGATAGCCTGACCTCAAGTCAATCTTAGAGAATACTTGAGCTACCTATAACTGGTCAAATAGATTATCAATGCGTGGCAAAGGATACCTATTCTTCACTGTGACTTTGTTCAGTTCTTTATAATCAATACACAATCTCATAGACCTATCCTTCTTCTTCACAAACAACACAGGTGCTCCCCAAGGTGAAACACTAGGCCTAATAAAACCTTTGTCTAGCAACTCCTGTAATTGAGTTTGTAACTCCCTCAACTCTAACGGTGCCATTCTATAGGGTGCTTTAGAGATAGGTGTTGTATTGGGGACCAAGTCAATGGAAAATTCGACCTCACGTTCTAGAAGAAGACCAGGTAGATCCTCTAGAAAAACATCAACAAATTCCCTCACTATAGGTAACTTCTCTAACCTCTGCTGTGGTTCTTAGGTACTCACCACACAAGCTAAATAACCATGACACCCTTTTCTCAACATTCGATTAGCCTAAAGGGAAGAAATAAAACAAATAGAAAACCTTTTCCCATCTCCCTGAAAGAAAAACTCATGTCGTCCCTACATAGCAAAAACTACCCTATTTCTAAAACAATCAACAAAGACATGATACTTCGTTAACCAATCCATCTCCAAAATCACGTCAAAATCCTTTAACTTTAAGGAAATCAAATCCACTGGAAAAATCCTACCATCTAAGTTTACCTTACAAGATCTACAAACATCTCGCAATACTATTGTTTCTCCTAATGGAGTAGACATGGTAATACAAACATCCAAAGTCTTACAAGGAATAGACAATTTGTGTAGATATCTAGATGCTAACTCTTAACCTTCAAAATGAAATCAAGAAAGATTCAACACAAGTTTAAACAAAACTAACTAAACCAAACACTACCAAGGACTATAGGGACTCGGACCTCGTCAAATGATGAAATGCAAGATATGTAACTTAATAAACCTATAGCTCTGATACCACAATTGTCACATCCCAAATCCAGGCATGACCGGTCGTGGCCCACAGGGACTCAGCCCAAGGCACACGTAAGCCTAAACATGAACCCCAAATCACGAAGAATAAATATGATGATAGCCCATAAATAAATAAATCAAAATTCAATCCAGTGACAAGTCACAAGTATAAATGGCAAAACCAACCATAACCAACTTCCAAAAATATATACTAAATGGAACACAAACCTTCCACAAAATAAAATAATTCTAAATAAAAAAAATCCAACCACAATGTATGCACAAAACCCGACATAACAAGCTAAAACAGAATAAATGAATGTCCTAGAGGTCCATGCAATTGAGTCCCCACTACGCTACAAGTCCACTCTAAGTCCTTCTAACACCTGGAAATGATAAACAACTAAGTCAGTTGATAGCTCAGTGAGTAGCAACATGGATGGTAAATACAGTTTTGAAAACAGGGTTCGATTCCAAAATAATATATATATATATATATATATGTATCACAGAAACTAGATTGGCATATAGTTTGGTAAAGACAATCTGTTTCAAAAAGAAGGTTCTACAGTTCAACAGTTAAAATACTCATGTCTCTCAAGAACATGATAAATGACATTTTTCACTTAAAACAGATTACAACATGAACACCAATAATTTTCTGGGTACCAAGAAAATAACAAGTAAAATGCCACATAGTTCTCGAGGCTATAAGCCCCGTTGGATCCAACACCGAACTAAGAGTCAACCTTAGGGTGGCAACTTGGGCCTTTTCTTTAAGACGATCCGATTGAAGGTCACCTAGCTTAACCTAGGTTTTTTCCTTACAATCGTTGAGCACTAGAGTCATCACGGCGCAACCCGGATTTGTTCCCTAGTGGCCAGAGTCACCACACATAATGGAATAATTTCCCTGGACTAAATACACATATAGTCCCAATAATCAATACACATCAGTTTCGCAAAACATGGTAGTTCATCATTATAAACATGAGACCAAAACAAATAGTTTACAGTATGCCAAGTTCATGTATGCTTCAGAAATAATTTGATTCCATTGATAATATAATAATTTTTCAAAACAGTTTAGTCCTGAAACAACAATTTAATTTTCTAACAGTTCAGGGTAGGGGAACATTTATAAAAATATGTAGCATGAAACTACTCACCTGAAAACGAAATAATATAATCCTTGAATAAAGTATGAAAGTCCAACTAGTGCCTTGAACAAAGTATTAAAACTACACATCACCACTAATTCAAACATACTAAAAGGAATAATAAACTAAGCAACCCCAAACTAAAGCGCACTAACACGGCTTAACCCAACTCACTATTACTCCTAAATATTACCTAAGTTCATGTTCTTCAAGGTCTAAAATCACCCAAGACATGGGTTCAAATCAAAACTTAATTAAATGTGACTTTGAGATAAAATAGAATTTTTGATAGGTTTTCCCGAGCTGTTCACTAACTTTGAAAATTAAAAACCCACTCTACATCATTCGAAAAATTTCAAAACCCTCCAGATATCAACTAATATATCCTAAGTTTCAAACCCAAACGGTTTCACTTGATTTGCTCATCAAAATAATTATTCACAATTAATTATGCCCAAATAGGTTGTTTTCTGCAGCACTTTAAATAAATTAATGGTTCTCTTAGTATAGATGAGCAATCAACGTAAGGCCAAAAACGTATGAAACTAGACTCATAACCGGTCCTAATGATGCTGATTTGATAATTTTTTAATTTATACCCAAAGGGAACAACACTTCCGAACTTACTGTTTAAAACTAGTTTTTTGGACAGATTTGAACGCATCAGTTTATATGGATTTTGACTCCCAAAAATTATGAACAAATTCAGACATGCAATTCAATATGTAATTAATCTACTGTAAAAATTTCAATTCAAAATTCATTCGTTTGATAAGGTTTCTTGATTTTTAAAGTATGTGATTTTGTACAAAATTTTTGGACTAAGAATTACACCATTCTTTATACACAAAACACTTTATACACAAAACACTATCCCAATCAGCCAAATATTTCATAGCCATGCCCAACACATGTACCTACTTCACCGATTTGATCCATCAACTACGCAGCAACTCACAAGTAGAAGAAAAAGATAGTGAAGGAATAAAAAAATAAAGGATTTACCTTGCCAATGGCCACTACAAAACTCAACAATTTTCAACACTTTTCACCCAATGACCTAGACGTCTCTCTCCCTCTCTTCACCTCTCACTGCTGCTCTGAAAGTTGTGGGAGACAATAACATAAGAATTAGGGTTTTGTTATCCTTTATATATATATATATATCTAACCAAAAGGCTCTAATTTATTATCTCTTTATATTATTTTAATTTCTATCTCCATTAAAATACAAATATTATTAGATTAAAATATGCTTACTAATTTGGCACTTAAATTTATTTAAATAATAAATCTTGCCTCTAAATTAAAGACTTTCACCATAAATTTATTTTAGGTTTAAAATTAATTAAAAGATCCTCCAATAATATTTCATTTGCACTTTAGGATTCACCACCAAAATATTTGAGATTGTAATATTATTATTTAATTATTTACTTAATTTTTATATTCGGGTTCTCACAGTCCATAACTTCTCTCTTCTACAAACTTGGGGTTCCCCTTGGGGCTCAACCCAAATGTTGCCACCTAGAACTTATAAACACACATAAGTTCTCTTAAGTTTTCAATGTGGGACTACCATTATAAAAAAACCCACATTTTATTCTTTAATAGTCCACTCCATGAACCCGAAAACAACGTCAACTTCCCATTCACTCATAAATGGTTTTGGCGAACCATTTTTACCGTGTGACTTGCCATGCGGCAATGAACACGTCACCTCTTTGGACCCACTCCAAAAGATGTGTGGGACCCACTCAAATTTGGGCTTAAAGTTAGCCCAAAATAAGCCTATAAAACCATAAATTCCAACAATCTCCCACATGAATGGAATTGGATAGAGAGAAAAGATGTGTGGGACCCACTCCAAAGGATGTATGGGACCCACTCAAATTTTAGCTGGTCACCTTTTAGCACCTACTGTATTAAACTCTTTATTCTAACTTATTCTTATTAAATATTATTTTCTAATTGTGTTTGTTAGTCTTTCTTTTTTTATTAAATTGATAAGTTACTAGCCAAACAATTCTTAAAAAAAGCCAAAAAAAAAAAAAATTTGCCGTTGATTGGTTGACCGGCCAAACATCTGGTAACACACATCTTCATCTCATCTTCCTGTACTTTTAATTTCATGTCGTTAATGAAATTTTTCTTTGCTGATCTAAAAAAAAAAAAAAATCTGGTAACACACAAGTAGCGATGAATAGTACCTCGTTGTAACGAGTTACTATAACCATCGTAAATTTTGACGAGTTGGAAACGAGCTTGATGGAGTTGATTTTTTGAAGTTTTTAACTAAAAAATGATTTTGAAGAGCTTGATGAGGATGCTCTAAGAATCATTAAAAGTATAACTTAACCTAAAATGCTGCAAACATCACTATTTCATCATAGAAATGGATAGGAGTTTGACTCCCCAGTGATCCATATGAGTCATACACAACTCGGTTGTCCCTTTGAACCTAGATCTTGGAATCTCCAGTCAATTAGGTTGGATTGCCGTTATGGTAACTCTTATTTAATAGGCTTAAGTCCCATTCCCCTCGATGAGTTCTCAACTAACTCTCTTGCTAACCCTTTGGTTAGTGGATCCGCTATATTGTCTTTAGACTTCACATGTTCAATGGAAATAATTCCATTAGAGAGTAGTTGTCTCATGGTGTTATGTTGACGATGAATGTGTCGCCACTTACAGTTATACATATGACTCTGTGCTCTACCAATTCCTGATTGACTATCACAATGTATTCATATAGCAGGCACCGATTTTGGCCACATTGAAATATCTTCAAGGAAGTGGTGAAGCTATTTTGATTCTTCCCCAGCTTTATCTAAAGCTATGAATTTTGATTCCATAGTAGACCTAGCAATGCAAGTTTGTTTGGAAGATTTCCAAGATACAGTCTCCCCACTAAGAGTAAAGATGTACACATTGGTGGATTTTGAGTCTCTAGTATCCGATATCCAGTTTGCATCACAGTATCCTTCAAGTACTGCTGGATATCTAGTATAATTTAGCCAATATTACGAGTAAATCTGAGGTATCTTAGAACTATTATAATAGCTTTCCAGTGTTCTATTCCTAGATTACTCGTATGTTTACTTAATTTACTTACTGCATAGGCTATATCTAGGCGAGTGTAGTTCATTAAGTACATCAAGCTTTCAATAATTTGGGCATACTTTAATTGAGAAATACTTTCCTGTACATTTTTAGAAAGAAACAAATTAACATCCACAGGTATTCTAACAAGATGATCATCATCTTTGCTGAATTTGTCAAATATTTTCTCAATGTAATGTGATTGTGACAAAGCATAACCTTCTGATGTTTTGGTAATTTTCATACCAAGGATTGCATCAGCAATCCTCATGTTTTTCATGCTAAAATGTTGATTCAACATTTTCTTGGTAGTTTTAATCATGTCATTATTGCTACTTATAATGAGTATATCATCCACATAAAGACATACTATAACATAACCTCTGTTTGTATTTTTAATATGAACATATTTATCACATTCATTAATCTTAAATCCATTTGACATCATTGACTTGTCAAATTTTTTATGCCATTGCTTTGGCGCTTGTTTTAAACCATATAATGATTTAACCAATTTACATGCTTTCTTTTCTTTTCCTAGAATAGAAAATCATTCTGGTTGTTCCATATAAATTTCTTCATTTAACTCACCATTTAAGAAAGCTGTTTTCACATCCATTTGATGAATTTCTAGATTCTACAAAGATGCAATAGCAATTAGCATTCTAATGGATGTTATTCCAATAACTGGTGAGTATGTGTCAAAATAATCAAGACCTTCTTTTTATCTATATCCTTTGACCACAAATCTTGCCTTGTATTTGTCAATTGATCCATCCGCTTTCATTTTTCTCTTGAAAATCGGCTTGTATCCAAGAGGTTTACACCCTGGTGGCAAATCCACTAATTCCCAAGTGTGATTTTGCAAGATGGATTCAACTTCATTGTTTACAATTTCTTTCCATAAAGGAGCCTCAAGACTAGACATAGCTTCTTCGAAAGTTAAAGGCTCATTTTCTAACAAAAAAGTTAGAAAATCTGGACCAAAAGATTTTGAGGTTCTAGCATGTTTACTACGCCTAGATTCCTCTTCTTCATTTTGATCTACCTCTTGTTCTTGATCATGACTAGTAATAGCATCATAAGATCTTTTATTAGTACTAGTCTTTTGTTCAGTCTTATTAGGAAACACATGTTCAAAGAAAGATGCAATCCAAGATGAAATAATAGTATTTACATGCATTTCAGAATGTTCTGATTTATGAATCAAAAATCGATATGCACTACTATTATTGGCATAACCAATGAATATGCAATCAACAGTTTTAGGACTTATTAGTCTTTTTAGGACTAAGAATAGCCACTTTAGCCAAACACCCCCACACTTTTAAGTATTTGTAGAATGATACTCTCCTATGCCACATTTCATAAGGTGTTTGATTCACTTTCTTCCGGAGTACTTTATTAAGTATATAATTAGCAAAAAAATATTGTTTCCCCCCACAAGTTTTGAGGTAATCCAGAACTTATTAACATGCCATTTATCATTTCTTGTAAAGTCCTATTTTTCTTTTCTACAATTCCATTTTGCTAAGGTGAGTAAGGAGCGGTTGTATGATGAATTATTCCATGTTCTTTATAAAACTCACCAAAAGGTGATTCATATTCACCACCTCTATCACTTCTTAGTTTTTTTAATCTTCTTACCAAGTTGATTTTCTACTTCATTCTTAAATTGAATGAAAGTTTTCAAATCTTCATCCTTGGTTCGATTTAAATAAACATAACTATATCTAGTATAGTCATCTATGAAAGTGATAAAATATTTTTTCCCACCTCTAGTTTGAATTGATTTAAAATCACAAATGTCACTATGAATTAATTCAAGTGGTTCCGTACTTCCTTCAATTATATAAAAATGAGTTTTGGTTAGTTTTGCCTCAACACAAATTTCCTATTTATGATTTGAATCAATGTTAAATTTTGGTAAACATTCCATATTAATTAATCTACGCAAAGATCCATAATTAACATGCCCTAGTTTACTATGTCACAAATTTGAAGACTCAAGCAAGTAAGAAGAAAATGTATTGTTATTAATAACAGAGGGTACAACAGTCATTACATTTATTTTGAAAAAGCCATCAGACATGTAACATTTTCCTACATACATCTCGTTTTTGGTAAGTACAAACTTGTCACTTTCAAAAACCAGCCTAAACCCATTTTTACTCAACAAAGATCCGGAAACTAGATTCTTGCGAATGTCTAGTATATGCAGCACATTGTTGAGAGTGAGTTCTTTTCCAGATGTCATCTTTAGAATAATCTTTCATTGTCCTTCAACTTTAGAAGTTGAGGAGTTACCCATAAAAAGTTGTTCACCATTATCCACTACAGAATAAGATGAGAACATTTTTTTGTCGGCACAGATATGGCGAGTAGCACTAGTATCCACCCACCATTCTTTAGGATTTCCGACAAAGTTTGCCTCGAAAACAACTGCAGAAAGATTTATGTCATCTATACCATTGGAAATTTTATCCACTTCGGTCATATTGGCTTGATCATGCTTTTTGCTTGATCTTCTTTTGTTTTTGCATTTGCTACCGCAATTTTTGGCCCAATGTTCCCATTTGTTATAGATGTAACACTTGCCATTGAACTTGTACTTCTTAGTTTCCCCTCTTTTAGAGCCTTGTGCGGAACTTTCTCCAGAATACTTCTGTTTTTTTTTTCTTTTGGAGCATGTTCCACCACATTTGCTTTAGACTCCATTGGATGCTTACCAGTCCACTTCTCAGAATTGCGGTTATCCACCTCAATCCTCAAACGTATAATCAATTCCTCCAAGGTCATTTATTTGCATTTGTGTTTAAGGTAGTTCTTGAATTCCTTCCAGCTTTGTGGTAATTTTTCAATTAAGGCAGCAACTTGGAAAGATTCACTAAGATACATGCATTCTGCATGAATGTCATATAAAATGAGTTGAAGGTCTTGAAGTTTGCTGATCACAGTCTTAGAATCAACCATCACAAAGCCTAGGAATTTGTCAACCACAAATTTCTTTGAGCCAGCATCTTCTATTTTGTACTTTTTCTCCAAGGATTTCTAAAGTTCCTTTGCCGTCTTGATAGGGCTGTAAACTTTGTAAAATGTGTTATCAAGCCCGTTCAAAATGTAGTTCTAGTAAAGGAAATCAACATGTTTCCAAGCATTGACCGCAACAACCACTTGTTGGTTAGTTTCATCCTCATTCAGAGTACACTACAACAAAAAAGGTCTTTGGTGACGAAAACGCATGATGAAAAAATTTTCGTCTCCAAATATACATGTTTTAGACATAAAAGTAAGATTTCGTCTCCAATTGTAGTATTTTTAGAGAGAAAAATCAAATTTTGTCACCAAATGCTTAAAATCAATAAAACAATAGGTGACGAAAATTTTATTCGTCACTACATTTTATTTTTCGTTGCAAAAAAAATTCCCGCCCTTGGAAATTTTGCAGAATATTTGGGCGCCATTTTAGAGACAAAAATTTTCGTCACCATTTTACAAAATTTTCCGCAGGGAAATAATTTTGTCTCCTATAATTTTATTATGCAAAACGATGTAGTTTCAGGCAATAAGTGAGAAGCCCTCTTTGTTTGCCCAAATTAGGTCCTATTTTGCAAAGCCCCCCCCTCTCTCTCTCTCTCTCCCTCTCCCTCTCCTTCTCCCTCTTCGTTTCATGCCCCTCTCTCTCTCCGTCTCCACTGCTTCTTTCCCCTCCATCTCTCACTGCCGGTCCTTCTTGCGTTTGCCAGCAATCGGAGCACCTTCTTCTCCTCCGGAGTTGCCACTATTTGCTCTCACTCCTGTCAAACTGCCCATCACTCTCCGTCGGTACACTGTATCAACGCCATCGTCACTCACCGTTGCTCATCGTTTCAAGCCCATTGATTTTGATTTAGGTATTTCTCTCTCTCTCTCTCTCTCTCTCTCTCTATCTTCGTCTCCATCCCTTTCTCTATTTCCCCATTTTGATTTAGGTATTTCTTCCTATTACATCTTTCGCCCTCCAACTATTTAATGCGATGCCCGAATCAAAAAATTATCTCTGCCTCTGCTCATCTTCTTCATCTTCTACTTCTTCTACTTCTTCTGTTATATTCTAAAGTCACAATAGTGAAAATGCAGTGTACTGGCCAAATTGTGTAATTGCTCAATATCTGACTATTTTTTGTCAATATTTGACTATTAGGGGAGGAATTTGTTAAGAGAAACATTTCCCTTCTTTTTCCTTTACAAATACCTCTCTGTAACCAAGATCTAAACACATCACAAGTGTTTCAAACAACTTCCCATTACAAGATAGCCCACAAAACAATGGAGAAAAGAAACTTCAAAAGATATAGATAATAATTTTTGAATCACCACTTCCTAGTGCTGATGATTTATCTAGTTGATTCAGTTTTATGCTTACACAACACTATGCCTTATGTTTGTAATTGTGTAGGATGTTTCTGAGCACGGTCAAGAGGCTTAGAATCATGAGGACCTCAGACGCTAATGGACTTGGTATGTTTATGCATATTTCAAAGTATATTCTTTGAGATTCCCTTTCTTTTGAGTTCTTTCCTTTCTAAATTAAGTAGATCGTTTATTCACAGCTCCAAGATTCCAAGAGAGGAACGAAAGACAGAGAAACAAGCCTAACTAGCATTACTGCAACCCCTACCGATCTATTAAGCTCCTGTAACTGCAGGAAAATTAGCTTTTACCGGCGTTTCAAAAACGTCACTAAAGCTATCAAAAACGTTGGCAAAACATATACCGTTGTTTTAAAATTACGTCGAAGATACGGCCGTCGCTATAACTTAGCGACGTTTTATAAATGCCGTGCAAGATCTTTTGCGGCGTTTATTTAAACGCTAGCATAAAACTGCCCCATCCACAAAAGACATCATATACTAACTTACAGTGGCATTTTTATTGAAACGTTGCTAAAAGATTTTTTTCCAAAATAAAAAAAATATCTGAACCTAATCAGAATTTTTTCCAAAAAAAAAAAAAAAAAAAAAAAAAAACCAACAAAAGCAAAATTCAAATTATACAATTCACAATAATTTGATCACCTTTTAACATTCAAAATAAATTGGAACCAATTAAGCCATAAATATTTTTAGAAAAATACAGATTTAACCAATGGAAATTTATGACATAACAAAAAATTAAAAATATTTACAGACATTAGCAGATCATGACACACTACTACTACTTCATGACATTAAGTTTACTCTGCCATGGCTGCTGAGGTGATACTCCAAATGCCTGCACTTAAAACAAAATAAGACATCTATGAGAATTGGACAAGTTGTTTGGATATAATGCAAAGTTAAAGTGATTGAGAATTGATGGGAATATCTATATCCATCTACTAATAGTAAATATATACTTATAGCTTTAATCTGGTTATTTTCACCTAATCCACAAACACATTAGTGACATCCTCTTCCATTGAACCCAGATATCCATCGTAGCAATCTTTTCGCCTTATCATTACATTTGGTTCCTTCTCCAACAATTTCAGAGCTGCACATGAGAGAGAGAGAGAGAGAGAGCCTGAGAATTGAATTATAGAATGAATAGATAAAAAAAACAGAGAAAACAGAGTGCACTTATACCAGGAACCAAATTAGATTCATCAGTGCCAATGACGCAATGAGGATAAGGATGTTCGAGTTTTCCAAGATAGTGGGAATCAAGAAATGCAAGAACTAGCCATTTCTTGTTGCAAAACACTTTTTCCAATCTTACTGATTCATCGATCATTTCATTGATCTAACTGTTGGGCTCTGTGGGTGCTTGAAAAAAACACTGAACCAAACACAAACTCAACCATCATAACATAACAACTCAATTTCAGACCACAAAGAGAACCAAACAATCTGTGTTGTGTTAAAAACTTATTTGAGATTAGCTGGTTTTGTGAACAAGCTAAACTTGAATTGATTTTAAAATCGCTAAGCTGTTTAAGCCAAGTTTAAACGATCTGCTGTACAAGTGGGTTAGCAGATGGGGACAATCTAATCCATATTAATTTGAAGTAAAGAAAAATCTATCCATTACAAAATAATTGAAACTGGGTAATAATGAAAAGATAAAGACAGAGGGCAGGAGAGAGACCAGATTTCCAGCTCCAATGGTGCAGAAACCATTGATGATGTCGACGGGAACTAAACTAGTCTTGACATCTTTAGATAAAACTACTAATTCTTCCTCAAATGGAATTTTATTCTTCAAGAGATCTACTGTCTTCAATACCATCTTTCAAAACCCAAAAAAGAGAACCACAAAACAATTCACAGAGCAATTTAATAATTCAACTGTCTTCAATACCATCTTCCAACTGTTATATCAATAACAAAAGGTGAACATCATATGAGAACACAGGTCCAAAAATCTTCCCTGAGATTTTGGGGTATGTCAACTGCATGTAGATTCCCAACTCCTAGTTGACTTTTCCATGGCAATTGTAAAACATTCCTCATCAAAACGTGATATCGTGTTGTTGAGAATTGCATTTTTGAAATGTATTTATAAATTATAGCTAATCTAATTCATAGGCAACTCTTTTGCTAATTGGGGCAAAAAAAATTTGTAGTTTTAACAAAAACTTGGAGTTTTCTCTTTGGCTGTTGTAATCTAACATCAACTGTTACCTTTCTTTTCACCTTGCTACCTCATATGTTTTTCTTTAGGCATTCCCTTCTCTCTACTTGATAGATTCCAACTCCTTCTCCATATTCTTTTCTTTTTAATGTACAAATTAATCTCTAGCTAAAAATAAAGCATATAAAAAGGAGAACTATACCAGTCCACCAGAACAAGGCTAGAATATATATAGGGCTCTAGAAAATGCTGAGAATCATGTAAATTATATCAAGCATTAGATCTTACCAGTTAATAATTCATGTTGTTCCAAATAAGCCTCAACTTCCCATATCCTCCAACTATGGATCTGATCACATTATTACAAAGACAGCCATTAAGCAGAAAATAACACACAAGTGTTTTAGTTTTATTTCAATTGAAGTATAATTGTGAAGTCCTTGTCTTCCATAAATTTGACTACGATGCTGTAATGAATACATGAGAAATTCAACTTAATATAAACAAAACTGAACAGCACATTATTTATCTTAATGTCAAAGAATATATGTGTTGAGTTTGAAGGATGTATGTGTTGCAGATTAATCACTACAATAAATTTAAAAAAAATTACAAAATCTCAGTAACGCATGTACTCTTAATGTCACTAACACTAGAACATAACCTCAAACCAGCAGAGCAACAAGAAGAAAAAACCTACTCAACACAGTTTTCTGCAAATTTGCAAGCAGTAGAACCATATCAACAATACAAGGACCAATTAACACATCTTACACGGTCTGTGATGTATAATTGGTAGCATGACCCAAAAAAATAAATGTTATAAATGACCTATAGCAATCATTATATCATCAATTTTCTAGAAGGTATAATCCAGATCATTCTGCTTTATCCATCCCAAATGAGTGTTATGTTTGAAAAAGCATAAAGCTTATGAAAGCAACAATAAATCCAAGCACTGTCACTGCATCTCTTTGGCATAAACTCTTCCAAAATTGCTTGCTTTTATAACATATGTAATGTAACATGTTTGCCGTAACTGGTAACACTGGGAAGCAAAAGAATATTGCTTTGAATTTTCCATTGGGACATATATTCAATTTGGGACCAATAAAAATAAAAGCAAGACACTTATTTCAAGATGGAGGGAGTATATTATATAAATTTCATTCACACCATTCATCCAAGGCAACAGCTCCCTTGGAACTAGTAGATTGACATAGACATGCAATAAAGAAAAACATACTAATTTTTATTGAGACTTTGAAGACACCAAAACAATACATTATTTTTTTCTTCAGACTTTGGAGATCTTTTTACCTACTAAACAAGAAAAACAAACAAGACATGCAAACAACTGAATTAAGTAACTGCAACTGCACAAAAGAATGTAACCTTCACAATTGAGTGAGGAAGAGCAAAAGCCATCAAAAGTTTACGACCCTGTGAAACATTATTTTTAGTGTTGTCCTGAATCTCAGATTTGGTGCAAGGAGAAAACACACTCTTATAGAACGATGTTGGGATGCAAATATTTGATATAACGCCTGAAGTAGCAGTGAGAAGGAGAGACATAAAGCCTAGAAGAATCAATTCTGAAAACAGAAATCCAAAAAATACACAAGAAAAGTTGATAAATTTTGTAAGAATTGACATAGAAATTTATACCAAATACCTTCTTTCATTTTCTCTACAACTTTGAACAAAGGTTTTCGATTTGTTTTCCGCAACCACTAGAATGAAAGAAAAAAAATATAAGCTCATCAAAACAAGCCCAAAGCAATTCATACTGATATTTTATGCTACCGTGGTGGAACAAATTCAACTAACTTTGCAATGAAAATATGCAGAAAAGCTTAGGTCGATATCACAAATTGTATCAATTGAAACATAATAGTCCAATTTCCAACAGAAATCATAATAAATGGCAAAAAATCAATAGTGAATCTAGACTTACATTGCTTAGACGGTGAATTGATGGCTCCAAAAGCAAAGAAACAACAACAAAGATTGTCATTGCAGTAGCAACAGACCATGTTGGTGTTAACGCCAAAGATTGCATTTCTGTTCTATTTTGTTCCATTACTTTCTAATAAAATTTCTTTTGTTGCCAATCAAAAAAGCAAAAAACAAAAAATTACCAGCTAAAGTAGACAACATAAGCATAAGTAGCCCCAGAATACTATGACTGAATCAAATTCTATTACAATCAAAGAAATTGAAAAAAACAGTGTCAGTAACAATGATGCAGCACAGCTAAGCGGGTTTGTGCCAAACTAGGATGAAGTGAACTACCTAATTTCTTCAATCAAGAAGAATTGTAACAAAATCCCACTAAAATTGACAAATAAAAAGGAAACCCAATGACATATTGTTATGTATATTTGAATTTGAATCAAATAAAAAGGAAACCCAATGACATATTTGAATTTGAATTTAATTGAGCAGAAGATATTGTGCCCATTTAAGAGAAATGGAGACAGAGGGAAATAGAAAATAAATCAAATCTTGCCAAGCCAATATGCCTACATCCCAATTCCTGTATCCAACCCAACCAAACAAATTTATTATATTATCAATATCCAGAGGGAGAAAATAGTTAAAGATATGAATCAAGAAAATACCTTTCTTTTCTTGGCTCTCTGCACAAGTAGTCAATAATAGGACCACCCATGTGTAGTAGCTTGAAAAGGAAACTCAGAGAACATACCAAGATGCAAGTTTATCAATTTACATGGGAACTACACCGAAATGATTATTAGGAGAGTTAGAAAGCAAGAAATGCCAAAATGAGATTCCAAAAAAAGGCAAAATAATGGACTAGAGAGAGACAAAACAGATCTGATATTACCATGTTAACAGAGTCGGAGAGTCAGAGAGAGAGAGAGAGAGAGAGAGAGAGAACATATCTGATTGAAGAGAGCAGATCTGCATCTCTTCATCAGCTTCTACTCACTGTTTCCAACGATCCACATCCAACGCCACCTGTTTGTCCTGTACATGATCAGAGACACTAACACCCACTCGAAACCCTAGATAAATCGATTCATTATTGCTACTGCTCAATTTGATGAAAGAGAAGAGTTTTCCCCACAAGGACTAGAAAGAGTAAAGGAACAAAAACGAAAGGAGAAAACACAAAACAAAAGCAAAAAAAAGCTGGAAATCAACTAAATTGAGAGAAAAAATTCCAAATCGTTAGTTTTAGCCATGAAATTTTATAGATCTCGTGTGAATGTAGCAAATCTATATTAGAAAACCCTAACCTTGAGCCCTAGATCGATTTAGATCATAGGGATTCGAACAATCAGGAAGATATACGCTCAAATCACGAGTAGAACAAGATTTTTCAGATCAAACAATCGAGGAACTGATGGAGATCGAAGATCCGATGCCTCGAAGATCCGATGCCTTGATTTCTCTCTCTTCCTAAAGTCACGCCTCTCTTCAATCAGAATAGAAGAATGTCATGGCCTTGTTGAGCCACTGTTTAAAAGAAATAATCGGCGCACAAAATGAGATGGTTTAGTTTAATTTTTTGAAATTTGATAAATTTGAACAGATTTCACGACGTTTTTGAAAAACGTCATAAAAAAAAATGTCACTGTGTATCCTTTTTTTTTGGTAGTGGTTTGAAAAAGAAAATCAAGTTGAACAGTCCGAGCATTTTGCCATGATTTCCTTTTTGTTGTTTTGTTTTGTTTTTTGTTGGATTAATTTCTAATTGGGACCACATATTTAAATGTGTGTGTTATCATTTATCAAAAGCCTCAAAATTTAAATGATCTAATTGAGTTATAAGTAGGCTTAAGGGTATGGTTGTCATGGAATTAATGTGTAGATACCATTGTGTAATTTCTATTTGTACGAGGGGCAGAAATAGAAATTGTGATAGATAGTTAGTTTTCCAACTGCAAAAAAAAAACTATCAAATTGAAAACAACTAAACAAAAAGGGGTAATGGTCCCCAATCTTGCCAAGAGACATGCAAAAGGAAAAGTTCTCTCTAATCCTCTCAAGGGAGAAATTAAAAGGCATAAACGTAAGGAAAGGATTGGAAGGCTATCCCATAATCACGTTTCCGTTCAACCATCATAATGGATTCGGGTACGCATCTCTCTTTGATTTCTTAATAATACACATGATACGCGATTCAATATTTCAGATTCTTGAGATTTTAATTCTTACAAGTGATATTAGAGCGGTTATATCATGTCTATTGTTAGAAATCGATTCGATTCTGTTTAAAAATCCATAAAAGATTCTGTATAATTCCTATTTCAAATATAGTTTCTGTTTTGTCCTATTTGTTTCCTGATTTTCTATTCTAATTTTATACGGTTGTCCTTCTATAAGTTGTTTGTGATTGAATCACTGGACTGTGTTTTCTATTGGGACTTGTAAAACCAATTTACAGTTTATTTTTATTTTTATTTTTGTTATTAAATTGGTTTGCCTACATCTTTGACTTATAATAAAAAAAGTTTGAAAGAATTGGTTTGCCTACATCTTTGACTTATAATAAAATAAGTTTACAGTTCAAAAAAAAAAAAAACTTCCGTTTGCGATTTTTTGGGTGTTTGAAACAGAGCACTATTGTGTTATTATATTCATATAAAGAATTGGTTTGGTCTTTGGAGTTTTCTATTCAATACATGTATGTGATCTATGGCTATATAAAAAAAAAGGAGTTGTTTTTCAGAAACAGTGGTTGTTAGTTTCTGTAACAATTATTTATTTTATTTTATTTTATTTTATTTTTTTGGAACTGTCAATTATATATATGTGTATATAATTGGGATTGCTACAAATTATATAATATATACGAGGTAACACATTAAGGAATCTTTAAATTTAAAGTAATTTCATGCAACGTCTACAGTTGAAATCAATTGTCTAACGTTCTAAATATAAGTCAATTAAAACAAGATGTCACCAAAGCGACTTCTCTTGTCTAGATTGTTTTATATGGAATGTTTTGATGTTCATGTATGTGTACATCATGCGGGTATTTATCGGTCCAAAGACATGATTAATACTTGGCAGAATTACACACACATTTGTGGTGATAAACATGTGCCAATTGTCAAGGAAACCTAATGTGAATAATAAATCCATCAAAAGATAGATTTGTTATTTGACATAACTTATTGTCAATGTTTGATCATTACAACAAGAATACCACTTACAATTAATATCATTACCCAAAGGCTTGGTATTAATGTTGTGCTAGGTATCTTGAGATGTTGTCATTAAATTAATTTATTTAGAGATTATTTGTTTGGTTACTTAATGTGAGCATAATTGTTTATTCGTTTTATTTTATTTTCTATTCAGCTTTAATGTCGACTACTTTAATCTCTGCCAACATGATTAATGTGAGCATAATCAATGTTAAATGGAACAAACTTTAAGGACTGGAAAGAGAACATATTGATTGTTCTCGGCTGCATGGACATAGACTTGGCATTAAGAATGCTAAAACCGAATGATTTCACTGAACAAAGTACTCCTGAGGAAATTGTGTACTTTGAAAAGTGGGATTGTTCTAATAGGCTAAGTCTTATGATCATGAAGCGTGGGATTCCAGAAGTCTTTCGGGGTGCAATAACAGAGGATGTTACCGTTGCTGGTGAATTTCTTTGGGAAATTCAAAAGCGTTTTGCTAAAAATGATAAGGCTGAAACATGCACGCTTTTAGCAAGCTTGATTTCAATGAAGTATAAAGGCAAGGGTAATGTTCGTGAGTACATCATGGAGATGTCTCATCTTGCTTCAAAACTTAAGGCACTAAAGCTCGACCTATCTGATGATCTGCTCATGCATTTAGTTCTCATCTATCTTCCTGCACAATTTAACCAATTTAAGGTCAGTTATTGATGCCAGAAGGATAAATGGACTCTTAATGAGCTCATTTCATTTTGTGTGCAAGAGGAAGAGAGATTGAAGCAAGAAAGGACTGAAAGTGCTCATCTGGCAAGCACCTCCAAGCATACGGGCAAAAGAAAGCATAAGGGAAAGGAAGTTGCTGCTCCTAAGGGTCCGGAACCAAAGAAATAGAAAGTGCAGGATAGTTGTTTCTTTTATGGCAAGCCCGGACACAAAAAGAAGGATTGTGCCAAATATGCCGCCTGGCGTGTAAAGAAAGGTACATATTATGTTTTGGTTTGTTCTGAAACAAATTTAGCTTCAGTACCAAGAAACACTTGGTGGGTAGATTCTGGTGCTACTACTCACATATGTGTTTCTATGCAGGGTTGCCTGAACTACCGAAAGCTAACTGATGCTGAAAAATACATCTTTGTGGGTGATGGCAAGTCAATAGAAGTGCAGGCAATAGGGCACTTTAGATTATTGCTGAAAACTGGTTATTATTTGGATTTAATAGACACTTTTGTTGTACCGTCCTTTAGACGAAATTTAATTTCTGTTTCTGTATTGGACAAATTGGGATATTGTTGTTCTTTTGGAAATATGAAGTTTAGTATGTCTATTAATTCAAATGTTGTTGGTACTGGTTTACTTAATGTGTTTGATAATCTATATTTGCTAGAAACTGTTGCATCTTATAATGAAACCTTGCACGTGGAATCACGAGGTACAAAGCGTAAATTAACTAAGGAAAATTCAGCCTCATTATGGCACAAATGCCTAGGTCACATCTCTAAATCTAGAGTTGAGCGCCTTATGTCTGATGGAATTTTGGACTCTCTTGATTTTTCAGAATTTGATGTCTGTGTTGAGTGTATCAAGGGAAAACATACCAAAATAAAGAAATTTGGTGCCCATAGGACTACAGATGTCTTAGAATTAATTCATACGGACATCTGTGGGCCATTCTCTATGGCGTCTTGGAATGGTCAACAATATTTTATCACATTCATAGACGACTATTCCAGATATGGGTATCTATTTCTTATCAATGAGAAATCACAGCCTTTGGACGTATTCAAAAAATTTAAGGCCGAAGTTGAGTTACAACTCAACAAACGAATAAAAAGTGTCAGGTCTGACCGTAATGGTGAATACTATGGCAGATATGATGGATCAAGTGAACAATGTCCAGGACCGTTTACAAAATACCTGGAGGAATGTGGAATCGTCCCACAATACACCATGCTAGGATCACCTAGCATGAATGGTGTATCTGAGAGACGAAACTGGACTCTTAAGGATATGGTAAAAAGTATGATTAGTCATTCTACTTTACCAGAGTCCCTTTGGGGTGAGGCTCTAAAGACAGCAACTTATATCTTAAATCGGGTGCCAACTAAAGCAGCTGCAAAAACACCTTATGAGCTTTGGGTTGGGCAAAAGCCTAGTCTAAAACATTTGCATGTGTGGGGGTGTCCTGCTGAAGCGAGGCCTTATAAACCTCATGAAAGAAAATTGGACTCTAAAACCGTTAGCAGCTACTTTATTGGCTATGCCGAACGATCACGGGGTTACAAGTTTCATGATCCCACAAATAGGTCAATATTTGAGATGGGAATTGCAACATTTTTTGAGGATTTGAGTTTGGGGGGAGAAATCCAATTAGAGACATTGTCTTTGAGGAGTAACTTTGGATCCTCAACCAGACAATGTTGTTCAAGACAATATAGTTCAACCCCTCATTTAAGGTGAGGTAATTGTTCTTGAGGAACAAACTCTACAACCTCAACCTCAAGAACCTGTGCCATTAAGGCGATCCACGAGAGAAAGGATATTTGCAATTTTGGATGATTATATTGTATATCTCTAGGAACATGAGGTAGAAAATGGAATGCCGAAAGATGATCCAATCAACTTTCACCAAGCCATGGAAAGTTCCAACTTTCATAAATGGATAGAAGCCATGAATGAAGAATATAAGTCTATGCAAGACAATAAAGTTTGGGAACTTGTCCCATTACCAGTTGGTGCGAAGCTCGTAGGTTGTAAATGGATATTTAAAACCAAAAGGGATTCAAATGGTAATGTGGAGAGGTATAAGGCACGTCTTGTAGCCAAAGGCTTTACTCAAAAGGAAGGAATTGACTTTAAAGAAACTTTCTTTCTGGTTTCTACGAAAGATTCTTTTAGGACAATTATGGCGCTTGTTGCATATTTTGATCTTGAGTTGCATCAGATGAATGTCAAAACAACATTTCTTAATGGTGACATTAAAGAAACAATTTATATGGTGCAGCCAGAAAACTTTGTGTCGGGAGACCCAAAGAATATGGTTTGCAAATTGACTAAATCCATCTATGGACTCAAACAAGCTTCTCGTCAGTAGTACTTTAAATTTCATCAAGTTCTCACTTTGTATGGCTTTGAAACTAATGTTGTTGATGAATGTGTGTATCACAAGTTCAGTGGGAGTAAACACATATTTCTAGTTTTATATGTTGATGATATATTGCTTGCCACAAACGATATAAACTTATTGTATGACACCAAGAGATTTCTATCTAAGAATTTTGAAATGAAAGATCTTGGTGATGCTTCCTTTGTATTAGGAATCGAAATACACCAAGATCATTCTTGGGGTATTCTGGGATTATCACAAAGGAGCTATATCGAAAAAGTACTCAACAGATTTGGCATGCAAAATTGTAAATCAGGTGAAACCTCGGTTGCTAAGGGAGACAAGTTTAGTCTCAGCCAATGCCCGAAAAACAGTCTTGAAATTCAAGAAATGCAAAAGATTCCTTATGCCTCAGCTGTAGGGAGTCTAATGTATGCCTAAGTATGTACGCGTCCAGATATTGCGTTCATAGTTGGCATGTTAGGCAGATATTTAAGTAGTCTTGGCATGGATCATTGGAAAGCAGCTAAGCAAGTTATGCGGTATTTACAGAGAACAAAGGAATATATGCTCACATATAGGAGGTCGGATAAGTTAGAGATCATTGGGTATTCCGACTCTGATTTTGCTGGATGCCAAGACAGTAGGAAATTTACATCAGGCTACATTTATCTGTTAGCTAGCGGAGTAATTTCTTGGAGGTCTACAAAGCAGACGCTCATAGCTTCATCCACCATGGCCGCAGAGTTTGTAACATGTTATGAGGCATCAAATCATGGAATATGGCTGCGGAATTTTGTCATTAGGCTGCGTATTTTGGAAGGCATTGAAAGACCACTTAAGTTATACTATGATAATAAATCTGCAGTTTTATATTCCAATAACAACAGAAGCTCGACAAAATCAAAGCATATTGATATCAAGTTCCTAGTTGTAAAAGAAAGAGTACAAAGTGGACAGATTTCCATAGAGCACATTGGGACAAACTCCATGATAGCGGATCTACTTACGAAGGGACTACCACCCAAGGTCTTTCATGAGCACACTGCTCATATGGGTGTTGTTCTATTTGAGAACATTTTGGTTTAGTGGGAATTTGTATTTATATTAGTGGGAGTTTTTATTCATATTACTGCTCTATGTCAGCCTTGAGTTTTATCTATGTAATTAGATTAATTTATGCAGAAATGAAGTATTCAGTTTATTACACTTTGTTACGTATTGTGAAGTATTGATCTCAATAAAGTTAAGTAGGACCAGTTGGAAATAGGCATGTATGGATCACATTACATGTAATTTCCATGCTACGCATCCATGATTGATCTACATCATTTGGCTGTATTGGTATACGTGACCATTGGTGGGTTGAGTTACGATTAATGTAACAAAGACCGCTTTGATCCTATATTAATATAGTTAATGGATAAGATTGTTTGGATACCCTCAGGTCATGATAACAAATTTCTGAGTTCACTAAAGTTAAACCCATTTATTAGGTTACATATGTGGTCCAGTGGGAGATTGTTGGATTAATTTCTAATTGGGACCACATATTTAAATGTGTGTGTTATCATTTATCAAAAGCCTCAAAATTTAAATGATCTAATTGAGTTATAAGTAGGCTTAAGGGCATGGTTGTCATGGAATTAATGTGTAGATACCATTGTGTAATTTCTATTTGTACGAGGGGCAGAAATAGAAATTGTGATAGATAGTTAGTTTTCCAACTGCAAAAAAAAACTGTCAGATTGAAAACAACTAAACAAAAAGGGGTAATGGTCCCCAATCCTGCCAAGAGACATGCAAAAGGAAAAGTTCTCTCTAATCCTCTCAAGGGATAAATTAAAAGGCATAAACGTAAGGAAATGATTGGAAGGCTATCCCATAATCACGCTTCCGTTCAACCATCACAATGGATTCGGGTATGCATCTCTCTTTGATTTCTTAATAATACACATGATGCGCGATTCAATATTTCAGATTCTTGAGATTTTAATTCTCACATGTTTTTATTTTTTCTGTTAACCTCTCTTGTAGGCCTTATTCAATCTAGATTTTTTAACTGCTCTTTCTAGTACCGTATACAACCTCATACTTCACCGATGCCACTTTCTCATCTCATACTGTAAATATGGCATTACTTCATATTTAGTGTCTTGAGTTTGTTGCCATCGAGTGGATTTCTTTTTTATTTTTCTTTCTTTTCTTTATTTATTTATTATTTAAAGTTTGGCATGGAATGGCTTGTGTTGTTTTGCAATTTAATTCTATTCATTGTGTTTGTCGGTCACATGCTTTCCTTTGGTCAAGTGTATATCTTTTAAGGTTTCTATTCTATGGTGTTCTTTCGTTTTGTGGTTACCACAATTTTTGAGTAATGCTACATATTGACTATAGAGAAGGTAGTGTGGTCAACATTAGTAGCACATCATTAATAAATACATATGAAATCCAGTTCTTGTGTCAAGTGATAAAAAGATATTTGGTATGCAATGTAATTGTGCTACTTTTTCTTAATTTTATGCACCTTTCATAGTTTAATTATTCAGCAGCATTACATTATTAAAGAATGGGTTTAATAGCTCTCTTACTAGTTACAACCTTACTCAACATGTATTTTCAATGCTTTTTTTATCATATTTAAAAACTATTTATAATCGCAAGCCAACATTACCAACCTTTTGGGTAGCAGGAACAAGAAAAGTGGGAACTTTGACCTTCTTGCCCTGCACAGTGTACAATGAGTTTTTTATCTCAAGAAAATAAAAAATGTCACAAGCAAACATTTATTTATGGAGCCTATTCTCTGTGTTTATAAAAATAAATAAATAATAAACAACATATAAACTTTGGCTGCAATATAGGAATTCGATGTCTTACTAAAGCTAGGAAAACTTTGGCTGCAGCAAGAAAATCTTCAGTTTTTCCTCCAGTACAAGATCCAATATAGACTCTATCAATTTTCACATCTTTGTAATCCCTTGCTACAGCACAATTATCAGGAGAATGAGGCTACAAAAGTGTATGGATTATATATTACTCACAACGATTGATGGAAATAGCAATATTTCATAGTTTCAAACACTAATGAAATTTCCTTGCAATTGTATTCCTTAGAAAATGATCTATTTGTTTAGGTTTTGCTTGATTCTCAAAAAGATTAAATAATGGAAATGCTTAATGACTTATTTTCTTCCTTTCTTATCTTGTCTAAGAGACTAGAGATCAGATTATCACTCAAACTCACCTTCACCACTCATGGCTCCAGTTTCAAGACATCAAATCTATATTCTAAAACAAATCTAGAAGAGAAAAGAAAAACTCAACAGTATAAATTATGTCTTGAAGTAAAACAATGAAGAAATTAATATAAGAGAGGCTTTATAAATAAATAAATAAAAAATAGCATTAAACTGGCAATTTTACGTGTTTAAAATACAATCACCAATATTGATGACAAATTGAGAGGGGGATTTGCGCCAAACAATAGGGCCGGGCTATGGTAGCGCGGGGCATGTTGTTGGGCCTTGTGAGGGCCAGACCCTGTGTCTGACCGAACTGAACCAACGTGACTCTTCGGCCCATTACGTTGGGCCGAGTAGATCGTCAACCAGAATGCGGAGACATGCAGGTGCTCAACCTAGCTATGATTCGGCCTGATATTCAGTTAGATCCATAGTGATGCGTTGGGCCGGGCCACAGATAGTCCAGATTGAATTTGGGCTGAGATGTTTTATACGATAGCGGGGCAAGACCGAGATGTTAAACCGCGCGCCTCATGATCGGTTAGTTCAGATGGACCGATTTATTATAGTTCGGCCGTCCTAGTCATTGTGTTTCTCCCCAAGTGATAGGTCAATCGTGATAACCCAGTTGTGTGAGCCACCTGGACCAATGATATGAAAAAGGGAAAATCCACTCTTAGTATGCGTCAATACTGTTTTGCAGTTCGACAAACACTGTTTGGAGGTTTTGGTCTCTACACGTGTAAGGAAGGTAGAGGGGAGCACAACCGCCTATATAGGGAAGGACAACAGAGGTAGTGCGCCTACAATCGCCAAGAATGCATGGCTAGCCTAGAAAAGAAGGAATGAGGGAACGTTAGAGGTAAGCAACCTGAAGAAATTGACAACTCTCTCTCTAAAGTGCTCTATCCCCATTCTTTTTCTTCTTCTCCAAGTGTGTTGACTTGATCGTCAGACAGTTTATCAGGCAGCACACTGCTGGGCAGCTCACCATCTTTCTGTTTTCAGGTCAAGTGACGTTACATGAAGCTTGAGTTCAAGGAGTACAGAGAACAGAGGATATTTCATCCTCGTACAATTGGCGCTGTCTGTGGGAAAACTCTTGATAGACAAACCTTGCTCTTCAAGCTTTTTTGACCGTTTCCATGGCTAACAACGACGAAAATCCATTGTCCGTTGTCGATGGTATCACACCAGAGTCTATTCGATAGAGAGATGGCCCTTCTGCTATTCCAACTATAGCGGGCTTGGAGACCTCTTCCAGAGGTGCGAGAGACAAACGTACAAGGAGCACTGATCATTCGAAGAGTCTAGAGGCTCGCCGACGATGGGGAGAGTCACATGCTCAGCACTTGGAGCACAAACTCAGAGACCAGGACGCCCTAATTCACAAGATGGTAGCTAAAATGGAGGCATTGAAGTGCCAGATTAAGAGGAAGGGTGTTGTTGGATAGGGCAACCACAGTGAGCGCACCCTGTCCCCTTGCACTAGCAGTCGTCCCCAAGATAGGACGCCTTCTCTCTCTGTTACCAGAAGCTATGGGGTTGGAGACTCCAACCCACAGGTGGAGAGATCTTACACTCGCGACAGCAGCTACCATCCCTTACGTCCATCAACGACGTCGAGATACTCTTACTCCGCCCGTTCAGGGGACCTGAGAGATGTGTTGGAGGAGCGGGCCCGCAGTAGAGAGACCCAAAGATTGCCGGTGTTGCAAAGGTTGAGTCCCCAAATCCGTTGTAGTGAGGAAGTGGCAATGCCAGTGCCGGTAGACAGAGAGCTAGTGAGACTTACCGCTACCCCACTGTCCCCAGAAATCGAGAGCACGCCGCTCTCTGCCAGATTCCACCAACCTAAGTTCACATTATACGACGGCAAGATGGATTCGTACATGTACGTGAGTCATTACTAGCAAGTAATGGCTGGCCACCGACGTAATGATGCCTTGATGTGTCTTATATTCCCAGCAAGTTTGGGAGAGCTGGGCCTGAAGTGGTTCGAAAGGCTTTTGGAGGGGAGCATCGAGGGATGGCAGCAACTAGCAGAGGCCTTCGTCACTAGATTCAAAACCAGAACTCGAACACCGAAGGAGGTCGACCATCTTCTGAGTGTCAAGATGGAATCTGGAGGCGCTTTAAAGGCATATAATGCCAAGTACTGTGAAACCTACATTAAGATCCTCGATTGCCCTATCAATCTGGCGATTGCCCAATATAAGTGGGGTCTCCTAGTCGGATATAGGCTACGAGATTCGCTTACAATGCACTAACCCACAACCATGGAATCCTTGATGCAGCGAATCAATGAACATATCCGAGTAGAGGATGATGCCGTTACCGTAATCGAGAAGAAAAATCAGGACGCGGTGGATAGAAGAGTGGCAGGGAAGGTTCACTCGGTGGGGCAGGAGGACAACTCTCCAAATGACCGAGCTAGAGATTAACATCGCGGTTTAAACTGTAATGATAGGAACAAAAGTCGCAGAAATGATCGAGCTAACGCTCCTCGTAATGAAAAGGAAAATGCCAAGAGAAAGTTAAAAGCACGAACCAGCATCACTACTCGGTATCACCACTGTCTTTATAATCCGTATTTATTACATCCTAAGTGAAATCTGAGGTGAACCTTACATCCGTTGGCTGGCCAAGTTGGGAAACACGCAGAGGGGCCTCAACTCAAGGTATCGCTGCACCTTCCATGAAAAAGGGGGCACCGAATAGAGGACTGTGTGCCGCTCAAACAACATTTGGAGGAGCTAGTGGCGGTTGGGCATCTGGACTAATACATAGATGGGGGTATGAGAGCCACTCCCCAGGGACATGTCGAGCCAAACAGCCTTGCTGTCTTGGATGTAGCGCCTTAAGGCATAATCAATGTCATTCATGGCATCATTGAACTGGCAAGGGTTTGTGAGGTGAGGGAGATAATCAAAAAAGCGGAGCACATGAGGGAAGTGCTTTCCGTTCAGCCCGCCGTGAAAAAAGAAAAGACCGAGGTAAAAGACATCCTGACCTTTTCAAGCAAGGACTTAGAGAGAATTCAAGTGCCTTATAATGATGCCTTAGTGGTGACCCTTCACATCAAAGACTTTGGCATCAAAAGAATTCTGATCGACTAGGGGAGTTCGGTCGAGATCTTGTATTATGACGCGTGTGGACTCGACTTTCTTCGCACCCCCCCTTTTGGAGAGCATCGAATTGGTCTCCTACAATTTGGACTCCTGTCACGGTTCTGAATCTAATCTCACAAAGTGCAATGTGAGACTGCTAAACACCAAAGAGTCCAATCCGGCAAATCATTTTGGAAAATCAAATTTGAATCAAATAATGCCAAAACTGGACTGCTTTGCCAGATTACAGAGTCGCCACCTAAATATTTTATTTTTGGAAAATTTAGGAAACCCTGACTTGTGCCAAAGGCCACGTGTCCGTCATCACCAAAGTTGCCTCGGCTCGGGAACTTGGGTACGAGAAGGGAGGTCCTGAAATGAGCACCTCCACTAGCCCGATCAAAGATTGGCCTCTACTAAACATGATATGTTATTTTATAAACACACGTGTTCTTATTCCGGTTATTAGACTAACTTTACTATGTGATGCGCACAGCATACAAGTATAGACTAAGTCGCTAGACTTGGAACAAATCAACTCATGTTTGTTTTCGAAAATGGTTTGAAAATGCCACCCTCAAGTGGGCTAAAGTGTAGATTTTCCATCAAACATGATGGGCTTAAAACATGATTTTTCACAAAGTGAGATTAAAACTCACATTCGTTGAATTGTTCCAATTCAAGCAATAAAGCCTTCATCTATAGGCATTCATGCAGTTTAGCATTTATGCACATAGCCTCATGGCAAGCATGCTATCATGACATCACTCACACTCATGCAAGTATGCTAAAGTATAAAACTTACAGTGTACTCCGAGCTAAAACAAAAGCTAGTTAGAAACAATGTATGATCCTAACTATACAAGGTGCCTAATGCAACACATGCAATAATACAACTAATAGGCTCGACTATCTAGGATGGCATATGAATGCAACGCTTAGATAACATGCTGTAAAACACGTATTCAAACAAGTATAGAAATATGATGCAGTTTGAATGATGCACCGAGCCTTGGATAATGCACGCATGTGAGCATAAGATATGCTAATTGAAACGTGCTCTAATCTAAACATCAAAAGCGGATAAATAAAAAGGAGAAAGACGTAGGGTTGGAAGACATGTACACACACACGCACCCTTATTACAACATTGCGCCCTCGCGAAGGAGGGTTTGAATAAATAAGCTAACCTACACTAAGCTAAGCTAAGCTAATTATTACAAAACAACTAATTAACTATTCTAGCTAATTAATTATTACAACACAATGTAATAACTAGCTATGCTAAACTAATTAAATATTACAAAATAGATTAAGCTAATTAATTACAACACATGTAATAATTAGCTATAACTAGCTAATAAAGCAATAAAAAAAGGCCTTGCGGGGGAGAGAGACTTGCATGCTCGATTGGCTTCCTCCCGAAAATCCATCGCCTTGCCACCGGTTACCTCTGTTTGCACTCATTATGATCTCTGAACACTATACAAACTTCCAGATTGCTTTTGCTCCAGCACAGGAACACATTTGAACAACTTTTCTTTTCTAGCCGGTCGGCCACATGAAGTGGCTGTCGGCCACCACAACTGGCCGATCGGCTACCTCAGGTGGTCGATCGGCCACCCATCTTCCCAAACTTCTATTTTTCCTGCAACAGAGAGCAACAGAGGCAATGCAATGTATTTTTCGAGAAATGTGTGTACTGCCACACTCTTTATCATTTCTCAAGCTCAAAGGAGTATGGCACTTGGTTTTCAAGCCACCAACCAAGCATTTTCATGCATGATGGCTAAAGAACCAAGCTCGTACAAGCTTAATGAATGCACAAACAAGACTCGAAGAGCCTCCACCCTATTATGTACAATCAAGGGTGTCGGTGACCAAGAAACGTGACACGTTTCATCACTTTGAGTATCAATCGTCCCACATTTCTTGTGTTTGGATTAACGTCTGATCCAAACACATGCAATGCAACACAACATGCTTAACTTGCACAAGTTTTACTTTGCTCATTTTGTTTACTCATTTTGAATTACCGATTAGTCCTTTAATCAATTAAGTCCAATGTGAGAGTCCTCTAATGGGAGAGGGGTTAACCAAAGGATGGTTTAAGACATGAGAGAGCTCACACCTTTGGCTAGTAGAAACCCTTACAAGAGAGTTAAGGCCATTGAGCACAAGCTTTATCTCAAGCTTAAACACAATCTTAAGGCGAACCAACCCTCAAAGCAAATGAAAAGATGAAGAAATGAGGGAGGTTGCAGATTTGTAGTGCTGAAATGGCATGCAAAATGGCACTAAATCATGCAAGATCATGCAAGCAACGCATGCACAACATGTTTAAAAGCCTAACTCATTGAAACTAGTGAAGAACACTACACTAGAGGCATACAATATCAAGCATAAATGACTAAACCATCTTTGGACAGAGCTTAAATATGCCAAAATAGTGGCCTAAACATGCTAGAATTAAAGCATAAATGGCAAGAAAAACATGCTCATTTGTTAGCTCACAAACAAGGCTCAAAGCACAACTCTCAAAAGCAATAAAAGAGTGATATAAGTGAGAGTGTGACAGAGATATATGCACTAAAATCACATGTTAAATGATGCTATAGCATGCAACCATCTCATGCACGACATGTTAGAGGCCTTGAAACACAAAACTAGTGAAGCCATTTACACTATAGCTATACAATACGGGGCACATATGACCAAGACCATCCAAAACAGAACTAAATCAGAGCCAAAAACATGTTGGAGCCAAGCTAACACAAGATAGAATGATAGGCTAAATCATCAAGTATGCAAGGCTAGTAAGCATGATTGCACTACAAGTATAAAAATCAAGCAAGAAGTGCTCCAACCAACCAAAAATAGAGTTAAATCATGTCAAAACAAAGCCAAAAACATGCTTGAACTAAGCTACAAAAAGGTAGAAGAGCATGTTTAAATATTAGGCCTTCCACACATGCAAACAAGAGATAAAGATGGGAGGCCACGCCCTCCTATTTTGGACCTCAAAATCAACTTTTCACCACTGATATTCCTCTAGAATTCAGTGGTTAAAAGTCCAATAAAAGGTTGTTTCAAAAGCTTTGAGAGATGGCTTAAAAGGCTTTACAAGCCAAGAAGCAAAGGGGGGGAACCACCCCCTAACCAAACAAGGCTTAAACCACCATTTTAAAACCTTAAAAACAGAGTTTTTTAGAGGTTAAAACCAGCCTCAAAGTAGCATACAAAGTTGATCAATCAATGAATTAAAACAAGACTTAAAAGAGTTAAGTTCTTACTCTTGAAGCACAACAACAAAACAGCTGAAAATCTGAGCCAAAACCAAGCTTAAGATCTCAAACCAAGCCTCAAAGAACCTTAGCTCCAAGGTAGATGTGTTTAGTCAAGCTTCTGAGTTCAAGTATGTAGAGAATTCCCACTTTCAAGCACAAAATAGGGAGAGAGAAAGAGGGAGAGAGGGAAAATTTTGCTTCTAAAATTTCTGAACCCTCAAAATGGGGGAGGGACCTCCCCTTATATAAGAATGCAAGCTAAAAGCTTGCTTCCATCCCTCCATACACATGTATGGAAGATGCATTCAGTGATCAACAGCTGGCACACAAAATATCTAAAAAAGGAGAAAAATGGCCGTCGGCGACCTAAGGTGGCCGACAAGGGAAAAAAGTGGCCGACAAGGGCCAAAAGTGGCCAACAAGGCCTTTCCTCCCTCTAGGTTTGGTCCAAAAAATAAGCACAAAAAAAGGATGGTTTACAGGCTCAAAGACAAGGCGCTCAGTCGAAACCTTCGGGTACTCAAAACGAGCACAAACATAAATAATCATCGGGAGCACCAACGATGACGTCTGAGTCTTGAGGTCGGTCAAAAATAGGGTGTCTATAACTCGTTCAAACAGATGAAGTTTGAGGACAAAGACTTGGCTCCAGCAACGTCTCCTTTGGTTGGCTTCAACTCTCAACCAGAATGGCCGATCAAAAAGATCATATTGCCGGTCAAAGCAGGGTCGGTCACAAAGTAAGTGGAATTTTGGGTGCTCAAGGTCCCATCAACCTACAACTTAATCCTGGGCAGGCCTGGTTGCATGCTATGCTGGCAGTAGCGTCAACTTACCATCAGGTCCTGCACTTTCCAGCGCCTGCCGGACAAGTAGAAGAGGTTTGGGGAGATCAAGTAATGGCAAAACAGTGCTTTGTCGTAGTAAATGGTAGCTGGGCTACTAAAGGCTTCGTTCAAATGATAGAGGGACCAGAAAGGAATAAAGTCCTAGAAGACGTGGGAAGAAAGGTCGAGAAGAAATCAGTTGAGGATTTCGTGGAAGTGCGCGTCGACGATAATGATCCAAATAAGTTCTTTCTTTTGGGATCGTCTTTGTCCAGCGCCGAGCGACTCGATTATGTCAACTTTTGGTTTCCAACATGGAGGCCTTTGCATGGACGTCTTATGATATGAATGGCATCGACCCTAGCTTTACTCGCCACTAGTTGAATGTCTTTCCAAATGCACGACGGGTCATCCAGAGGACGCGGCACTCAGTCTTGCACCATGCCGAGATAGTGGTGGAAGAGGTCAAGAACTTGTTGGAAGCGGGGGCACTAGAAAAAGTGCAGTACCCTAGATGGATCTCTAACACGGTGGTAGTGCCAAAGAAGAATGGTAAATGGCGGGTGTGCGTCAACTATAAGACAGTCAACCGTGCATGCCCAAAGGATAGCTTCTCTCTCCCTAGAATCGACCAGCTAGTGGATCTAACCACTGGCCATCAAAGGTTTAGCTTTCTAGATGCATATCGTGGCTACCACCAGATAGCCATGTACAAACCAGACCAAGAGATCACTTCATTCACAACTCCAAAAGGCCTATACTGCTACAAGGTCATGCTGTTCGAACTGAAAAATGCCGGGGCAACTTTTCAAAAGATGGTAACCAAAATGTTTGCCTTCGTTCTTGGCCGCACTATGGAGGCTTATATTGATGATATGGTGGTAAAAATCAAGGAAAAGTCTCAACACCTTGCCGACCTAGCAAAGATGTTCGCCATACTTAAACATCACAAGCTGCGTCTGAATGCCTCAAAGTGCACCTTCGGAGTTGGCATTGGAAAATTTCTAGGTTTTTTGGTCACGAATTAAGGAATTAAAGTTGACCCTTCCCAGATCAAGGTGATACAAGAACTGGAGCGTCCAAACTCCACGAAGGACGTGCAACATCTCGCCAGAATGGCAACTGTGCTGAACTAATTTATCAGCCGGTCTTTATATCGTTACAGACCCTTCTTCAAAACTTTGAAGGCTAAGTTCTTTTGGGATGGCAAATGCGACCGTGCATTGGCAGATGTAAAAATGTACCTTTCCTCAGCCCAATCTTGGTCACACCAAAGCTGGGCAAAGAGTTGTATCTCTACTTGGCTGTTTCTTAACATGCGGTGTGCGTCGTCCTCGTCCGCACTGAGGGGATCCAACACCTCTCTATTTTCTACATGAGCAAGACGCTGCTCCCGGCTGAATCAAGATATCTGCTGCGAGAAAGATTGGCACTGGCCCTCATGATGGCTTCTAGAAAGCTGGCGCACTATTTTCATGCCCACACAATAGTCATGTTGACTGAATTTCCACTTAAGGTGCTCTTTGAAAAGGTAGATTTTACTGGTAGAATTCTGAAGTGGACCGTGGAATTGGGGCAATACGATGTCAAGTTCCAACCATGCACTGCTATCAAAGCTCAAGCTCTTGCTGACTTAGTGGCAGAATTTTCCCCTGGAACATATCTTGTTTACCTTGTCGACTTGGCTAGCTCGAATTTGGCGTAGCCCACGGCTCAGACAACAGAAATAAGTGGTGGACAACAAGTGGCAGAAGGGCAAGAGAAAGCCAAACAAGAAATGGAGAAGCTGGCTAGCTTGCCAAAATACAAGCTCGACAGAGACATAGAAAGAGACCAGAATTAGCCGACCAGTACCTTGAAGTTGAGGAACTCTTAAAATCCTTCCGACTGTTGGAAGTTGTTCATTAGTGAGATGTGGAAGCTATTCGTCGATGGGGCCTCCAACAGACATGGCGCCTGTCTAGGGATCATGCTGACATCCCTGGATGGGCTGACCATCAAGCACGCGATCACACTCAGTTTCCCAGCATCCAACAATGAGGCGGAATATGAAGCCCTCCTCATCGGATTGAAGAATGCATTGAGAATGAAAGCATCAGAACTTATGGTATTCAGCAACTCCAAGCTGGTGGTTAATCAGGTCTCCAGGAAATATGAGGCTAGGGATGAAATGATGGCCAAGTATCAAGTGCTGGTACGCGTAGAAATCAAAAAGCTTTTCACAATAGGAATGGAACAAATTAACCGCGAGAAAAACAATGCCACCGATGAACTGGTCGGCTTAGCATCCATGCAAACGACTTTTTCCAATCCTTTGTTGATAGAATTCTTACCCCGACCAACCATTGAGGAACCGAAGGTGCCCGAAGTACTCTGTGTCGACTTGGGACCGTCCTGGATGGATCCCATCGTGGCCTTCCTAAAAGATGGAATTCTACCCACCGAAAATACGGAGGCCAACAAGATTAAGGCCAAATCAGAGTGGTTTTGACTCTCTCCATCTGGCGCCTTGTATAAGAAGTCTTTCACTGGGCCATACCTGAAGTGCGTCCACCCTAGCAAGGTGGAAGCTTTCATCTTCGAGATTCATGAAGGCATCCGCAGGAGTTATATTAGGGGTAGGTCTTTGGCTTACCGAGCAATTTCCCAGGGTTATTGGTGGTGATGCATTCAGGCGGACGCGCAGAAATACGTTCGCAGGTGTGAAAAATGTCAAAAATTTGCTCAGCAAATGCACCAGCCAGCCAGACAGTTCCTCCCCCTTACAAGTCCTTGGCCATTTGTGCTTTGGGGGCTAGATATTGTGGGACCACTTCCAACAGCTCTAGGCAACCGCAAGTTTTTCATCACCACTACCGATTACTTCACTAAGTGGTTAGAGGCTGAGCCGTTGGCAACCATCGAGGAAAAATATGTAAAAAAGTTCATTTGGCAGAATGTCATTACTCGCTTCGATATCCCAAAGGCCCTCATTTCGGATAATGGCACTCAATTCGATAGGAAACTCTTTCGCAGGTTTTGCGAAGAGTTAAAGATTGAGTTTTACAACTCCACACCGACCTACCCTTAGTCAAATGGTCAAGTAGAAGCTTCAAACAAGACCATCTTGGACTGGCTGAAGAAACGACTGGAGATGGCCAAAGGGAAGTGGGCTGAAGAACTCTACAATGTACTTTGGGCATACCACACTACACCAAGATGCTTAATCGGGGAAACTCCATTTGCCTTGGCCTACGACATGGAGGTGGTCATACCATTGGAAATCGGCATTCCAACCATCCGATCTGAAAGTTTTTAGCCAGACTTGAACAATAAAGCTGCGGCCTTGGAACTTGACCTAGCTGAAGAAAGAAGGGAACAAGCTCTAATCGACGTAGCAACTTACCAGCAAGAGCTCTCCAGAAAATACAACAAAACCGTGCATTCTAGGCTATTCAAGATCGGAGACTGGGTCTTGAGGAAGGTAGTGGGCAACAGATGGATCCCTGGCGAAGGCAGATTAGAAGCAAATTGGGAGGGGCCATATAAGATAACTGGCTTTGCAGGCAAAAAGGCATACCACCTGGAAGACTTAGATGGTAAAGTTGTCCCCAGACCATGGAATGCAGCCAATCTCAAGATATTTTACTTTTGAAATGTAATCTTTTCTATTCCTTTGCTTTTGGTAACTTGGCCTTTTGGCATTAGGTGTAAATCAGTGACATGTAATGAAAGATAGCCCCACATTTTTCTTATACTATGCGTTTTTGTACAAAGATATTACAAGGATATTGAGCTACTATAAATGCCAGGGACAAGTAGCCAACAACGGCTTGACTTTGGCCATGCCAACAGTTGGTGTTTTGCCCAGCTTGTGTTAGGGTCGAGCTGAAATTGCTTGCCCATACAAACAGGTGGCGTTTTGCCTAACTTGCGTTAGGGCCGAGCTGACATTGCTCGCCCATGCCAACAGTTTGATTTTTGCCCAACTTACGTTAGCACCGAGCCGACATTGCTCGCCCTTACAAAAAGTTGGCGTTTTGCCCAACTTGCGTTAGGGCCGAGCTGACATTGCCTGCCCATACAAGCAGTTGGCGTTTTTCCCAACTTGCGTTAGGGCTGAGCTGACATTACTCGCCCTTACAAACAGTTGGCATTTTTCCCAACTTGCGTTACGGCCGAGCTGACATTGCTCGCCCATACAAATAGTTGGTGTTTTCCCCAACCTGCGTTAGGGTCGAGCTGACATTGCTCACCCATACAAACAGTTGGCGTTTTGCCCAACTAGTGTTAGGGCCGAGCTGACATTGCTAGTACTTGAGGTGAGCCAATTTTGCTCGGATTATGAGGCTGATTTGGCTCATCATCGACCGAGCTAGCTTTTGCTCGCCGAATGAAGAGCATATTTTGCTCGTGATCACCCGAGCTTTTTCTTGCTCACCAATGTAGAGCTGATTTTGCTCACTCACCAACCTGACATTGTTCGCCTGCTTAAAATGTTGGTGTCTTTGCCTAGTTCTTAATAGAGTTGGTGTTATGTTCAACAAATATTTTAAACAATGTGAGTTTGCTCATTAGACCAAGAAGATTTTATCTCGGACAAACTGACGAAAATGACAATCACATAAGGTAAACAAAAAATTCGCATAATATGGCAAGAAGAAAGTTAAACTTTTCATTCATCATAAAGTGTGATTACAAAAGTGGGGCATAGCCCGGTTACATCAAAATCAAAAAGTGAAAAAAAGAAGAAACAAAGGGATCAATCCAGATCAACAGTGTCTGCTTGGTCGGTTGCTCTCATCTCGGCATCTCCCGCTTGAACGCTGAACACCACGTCCACCTCCTGCTCGAGTTCCTCACGCTCTTGGGCCTCTTCCTCAGAAACCTTAGATGGAGGATTTTTCTCGGTCGGTTACAAGGTGGAAGCTTCTGCTGCAGCTGCCAGCTTCACCTCTTCAATTAGCCTCTTTTGCACGGCGCTGGCATAAGCTTGCATGTGGACCGAGATGAAGGCGACAAGGGGGTTTTGGAATGCGTCGGAGTCTTGACCAAGGCCAAGTTTTTCCACGATGGCTTTCTAACCGCACTGGAAAAAAATGTCCTTGGTCTCCTGCACCTGCTGTTCGCAAGCTTTTTCATCCTTCACATAGCCGCGGTCTTCAGCATCATTGACCTGTTTGTCCAGCTTGGCCTTGTGGGCATCGTGGAGTTTGCGTAGCTCGGCAATGTATCGGGCTTTGGTCACTTGGAGGGCGTTTTGTTTATCTTCATCCGCCTTGGCCAGTTGCTCTGCGAGTCGGTCCCACTTTGCCACTGCCTCTTCCTGTGCAGCCTTCAATTTCGCCAGCTCGACGGTCTTGGCCTTGTTAATGGCAATGGCCTCTAACAGACTTTACCGCACGGTGATCATTCGCTTGTGGGCTAGATAGTTCTTTTGCACGGCTTGCAAACAAAAGAAAAATGTCAGCACGCCAAAATCGAGCAACAAGTTAACGACAAGGGAGCTTGCTCACTTACCAACACGATTGACTTTGCTGCCGAGCGGATGACTTTTAGGTCGAACAGCTCTTCGTGCTTCTTCATGTCGGCAGGGAGGAGTAATCACTTAGTCATGTTGAAGCAAAGTGAGTAGTCCTTGTCGGCATAGACCGAGTCGGCGGTAGTAACTGCCTGACCTTTGTATGTCATCTTGGGAGACCAAACTGGAGGGGCACTGGAGCAGGCTGATGGCTCAGTGATTGGTTGTTCAGTCTGGTTCCCCAGGTCGGTAAACGGATGCTCGATGGAATCCTCATCCACCAAATGTTATTCGACTTGACCTCTTTTCAGCCTTTTTTTCGACCGACCGGCAGCTTGTTCATTGGCGAGAGCCAACACTGCCCCCTTATCTTGCACGGTCGGCGTGGAAAATGGTCCCCTAGCTGCCTCTGGCGGTTGAGAGTCGCTCAGCTCGCCAGTGATCATTGACTTGATAGCCTGGATTTTGGTCATCTCCTGCTCGGCGATCAAAAGAACTAGTTTGATTGGAGAAAGGTTTAGATCTGGTTCCAGAGAAGGTGCTTGAAGAAAGTCGGTCACCCTGGTTCCGGAGAAAGTGCTCGAAGGTGCTCGCCTTTTTCCACGTCACCCGCCTTTCGGAAAAGGGTTTGAAAAGAAAGGCCCTCATAGTTCGCACTCTACCTGTGGTTTTAAATCTAGTCTCACAAGTTCAATGTGAAACTGATAAACACCAAAGAGTCCAATCCGACAAATCATTTTGGAAAATTGATTTTAAATCAAATAATGCCAAAACTGGATTGCTTTGCTAGATTATAGAGTTGCCACCTAAATATTTTATTTTTGAGAAATTTAGGAAACCCTGACTCGTGCCAAAGGCCATGTGTCTGTCATCACTAAAGTTGTCTCGGTTAGGGAACTTGGGTAGGAGAGGGACAGGTCCTAAAATGAGCACCCCCGCTCGCCCGATCAAAGATCGGCCTCTACTAATCAAGATATATTGTTTTATAAACCTCATGTGCTCTTGTTGATTATTAAACTAGCTTTACCATGTGACGCACACAAACAAGTATAGACTAGTCGCAAGACTTGGAATAACTTAACTCATGTTTGTTTTCAAAAATAGTTTGAATTTTCCACCCTCAAGTGAGCTTAAAAATGCGGATTTGCCATCAAACATGATGGGCTTAAAACATGATTTCGTCATAAAAAAATGGGCTTAAAACTTACATTTGTTGAATCGTTCCAATTCAAACAACAAGCCTTCATCCACAGGCATTCATATAGTTTATTAAGTAAGCACATAGCCTCATGGCAAGCATGCGAAACATGGCAACATGGCAATCACACTCATGCAAGTATGCTAAAGCATAAAAACTCACCAAGTACACCAAGCCAAAACAAAAACTAGTTAGAAAAATGCATGATCCTAACTATACAAGATGCCTAATGCAACACATGCAATAATGCAACTAAATAGGCTCAGCTATTTAATCATGGTATTTGCAACACTTTGAACAACATGCTATCAACACGTATTCAAAGAAGTATTAAAATAACAATGCAGTTTGAATGATGCGCCGAGCCTCGGTGCATGCAACACAAATGAATGGATGCAAGTAGGCGAGCATAAGGTATGCTAATTGAAATATGATCCCTAATCTAACCATCGAAAGCGGGTAAATAAGAGGGAGAAATATGTGGGGTTGGAAGACATACACACACTCAGGCACACTTATTACAATATTAGGCCCTCGCGAAGGAGGGTCTGAATGAATAAGAGCTAAGCTAATCTAAGCTAAGCTAATCAAACTAATCTAATTAAACTAACTAGACTAATTATTACAAATCAAACGAATAACTAGCAAACTAATTACTAATTATTACAACACTTAACTAATTAGCAACTAATTAATTAAAGCAAATGTGCACTAACTAATCATGCAAGATATTTAAACTACACTGCCTCAGCTTTGCCTTGGGAAGTGGAGGATGCATGCACTCGGTTTTTGCCCCGAAAAGCCACCGTTTTGCTCTTGAGAGACTCTGTTTGCAGGGTTGGCCATACTCTAGAACCTTTCTGCTCCACCTTACCAAATCAATGCTGAGGATTACACTAGTGGCCTGCCGGCCATGGGTAGTTACTGTCGGCCCCCTGCAGGCCAAAAATGTGCCTTGTCGGCCAAGAATGAGGCACTATTGGCCACTGGTGCTCTAAGTCACCACACTGCAACAGAGTACAAACAGAGGAAAATGAATATTTTTCCAGGGGTTTATTTGTACTGTGCCTTTCCTTATCATCTCAAAACCTTAAAGGAGTGGCACTCTTGGATCCAAAACCACCAACCAAGCATTTTCAATGCATGATGGCCAAGGAACCAAGAAGTACAATTTCATAGTATACAAAAAAAACAAGACTCAAGACCACCATCTTATCATGAGTGATCAAAGACAATGGAGACAAAGGAGATTGGCTCATTTCATCACTTTGAGTATGAAATGCTCCAATCTTCCTTGCATTCAATATAACGTCCGATTGAACGCATGTAATGCAACACAACATGCTTATCTTGCTCAAGTTTTACTTGTCACTTTTGTTTACTCATTTTAATTACCAACTCATTCTTTAACCAGTTAGTCCAAAAGTGAGAGTCCTCTAAAGAGAAAGAAGTATCAACCAAGGGATGATGTAAGGCAAGAGAGAGATTATGCCTTTGGTTAGTAGAAACCCTCAAAAGAGGATTAAAACCATTAAGCACAAATTTCAATCTCAAGCTTAAAGAATCCCAAGCTTAAAGCAACTCTCAAAACCAATTGAAAGAGTGAAACAAATGAGAATGTGACAGAGCTATGTATGCTGAAATTACATGCAAAATGGCACTATAACATGCAACCAACTCAAACAACTCATGTTTAAAGGCCTAAAACAATGAGCTAGTGAAGGAATTTACACTACAGCTATGCAATACAAAGCTCAAAAGTAACAACCAATCCAAAACAGATGCAAAAAAACCCAAAATATAGCTTAAAACATTTTGAAATTAAGCTACCACAAGCTAGAATAATAGGCTAAAACATGAAGCATGCTAGACTAGTAAGCAAGACACAAGGAGGGGAGGCTAACCCTTCCAATTTTGGACTTCAAAACATGTTTTTAGCCACTGAAATAGCTCTGAAAAACAGTTTTTAAAAGCTCTGAAAAAGATGATGCAAGGGTGGGAAACACAAGGGCAAAGGCCTCCAAAACAAGGTATAAAAAAAGGCTATCAACCCCTAAACCTTTAATGGGCTTTGGACCCAAGCTTCAGCCCAAAAAACAGAGTTTTTATAGCCCAAAATCAATTGAAAGACATGCTAGAATGAAGACAAAACTAGCTAAGATAATAAGCTAAAATATGGGGTTACACTACAACCATGCAAAGGACTATTCATACAACACAAACAGCTCAAAACAGAGCTAAAGTAGCCCAAATTAAAGGCAAAAACATGCTAGCCTTTGTAGACGTCCCCGAATGCCCCGGGAGGGTTAAGTGCCGTTCCGTTCATATTGGGGTCACTATAGTTCGGACTCGATTTGTGTCGGTTCTAAATCTGAACCAAAGAGTCCAACTCTGGCAAATCGTTTTGAAGAAAAATAGATTTTGAAAAAGTAGTGCCAAACATGGACTGCTTTGCCAGATTACAAAGTCGCCACCTAAATATTTTTAAATGGGAAATTTAGGAAACCCTGACACGGTGCCGAAGGCCACATGTCCGTCATCACCAAAGTTGTCTTGGCTCGGGAGCTTGGGTACGATCGGGGAAGGTCAGCTATGAGCACCCCCTTTCGCCCGGTTCGAAGACCGGCCTCTACTAACCTTGATATCCGATTTTGAAAACATCATGTGCTCTTATTCCAATTATTAGTCTAGAATTACTATGTTATGCGCACAGCACAAAAGTATAGACTAGATTGCCTAATTTGGAAATAAACATTGCATATCCGTTTTGTCTCGAAAAACGTGTTGATTTTTGCTACTCGCAAGTAGGCTAAAATACGGATTTCAATGAGTTGTTCCAACTCACGCAATCCAACCTCCACCCACAGGCATTCAAACAGTTTATCATGTAAGCATTTAGCCGCATGGCAAGCATACTGTCATGTCAACATTCACACGCATGCGATATGCTAAAGCGTAAAAAACTTACATCGTACTCCGTGTCAAAACAAGAAACTAGTTAGCAAACATGCATGACCTAGTTCATGTTAAGTGACTAGTGCAACACAGGCATAGATGTAATCTAGAGTAGGCTCGGCTAACCCTAAACATGGCATGTGAAATGCAATCATTCGATGCACGTATTCAATTTGGAATTGAAAATACAATGCGGTTGGATGATGTACCGAGCCCGGTGCATGTCAACAAATGCATGGATGCACGCATGCATTGCATAAGGTATGCTAAAATAAACGTGCCCTAATCTACCATCATAAGCAGGTAAATAAAAGGGAAGAAAGAAGTGGGGGTTGGAAGACATACACACACTCACACACCCTTATTACAAATTTGCCCTCGCTCGGAGGGACCAAAAGAATAATGCAGTCCAAATAATGATACAGTCCAAAACATAATGAATTATTACAGAATTTCTAATTATCAAATTAAATGTAATGTAAAAAGAAAGGGGCCTCAGCCCTGCCTCGGGATGCGCGAGTGATGCATGCTCGAATCCGACTTGCCCGGAAACCCACGCCATGGCACTGCTGCCTCTGTTTTCACTGTCTTGTCTTTCTGAAAACTACCAAAATCTCAGAACACCTTCTACGTACACCGAAGATCACCACCGGCTGAAGGGGAACACCACCGGCTAAAGGGTGTGGCCACCGGCTGCATTTGGAGTTATCGGCTGTTCATAAAGTGCCGGTCGGCACTCTATACTGCCGGTCGGCACAAAATTCCTGCAGAGGACAGTTTGACAGCAACAGCAGGCAGACAGTGCATGATATGGATTTTAGAGCAAATTTATGCATGGCCAATGCTTCCTATCATGCGTGGGACTCAAGGAAGCATGACCCTCTGTTCTTGGGCCATCAATTATGCATCTTGGTGCATGATAGCCTAAGGAACTAAGTTTGCATTTTAATGTAAAAAATGCATGCAAACACACAAATGAAACCAAGGCCTTATCATGTGTTAGTCAAGGGCCTTGGTGACCAAGAATTGAAATAAGTCGCACCACTTGTAGTGTGAACTTCTCTCAACCCTTACACTTGGTTTGACACCCCAAACCAAAACATGGAATGCATGTATGCAACAAGGCTCAACAATGCAACAATAATGCAAAAATGCAAGGCATACCAAATGCAATGCAACATGATATTAAGTGTGCAATACTAGACATGCAAAATGCAAGGTGTAATGCAAACATGGACACTTAAGGCAATGGGAACGACATGTAGTAACACTTAATGAATCAATTAAGCAACCACCATGAGGCAAGCATGCAATGGTGGATTTAACTATAATGGGGCAGCCTTCAAATCTCCCCAAAACAATGGCAAAACATGCCCAAAATGGTGACCAATACTCATGCAAACATGCAAGTCAAATGGCCTGAGATTAAGGCACAAAAAGGGAGCACCCTTCCACCACTACTAAGACCAATCATGGCATGAATTATTTAAGCAAAAACAGAGTTGCATCATGCAAAAATACACCCACAAACCTTGATATGGCAGCCCCAAAATGCATTAATCATGCAAGCATGCACAATACCCTCTTTAAAGCATAAGAGACCAACACTTCAAGACATGGAAGAGGTGATAAATGGAGACATATAGGCATGGAATAGGGACTGAAATGTGATCTAAAATGATGCCAAATCATAAGATCGAGGTAGGCTAAACATGCTAGGGACTCACACACCCAAGGCTTGCAAGCCAACAAGCAAGATAACAACACCAAACACGCCAAACATGGCAAAAACAGTGGCTAACAGCCCTTACACATAGCAATATGATGCTAATGCCCTCATGGAATTATGCTAAAACATGCAGAGAACATGGCCTAGATGCATGGCATACTTTTAAGCATAAGAGAGCATTTCAAAGCAAGTATGAGAGACATGCTAAGGGCTACAAATCCGACCCAAAATAGAGGTATAACATATCATATGAACCATAAATATGCTCTGAAATGAAGCCAAAACCAACCAAGCATGCATGCTATCCATTAGGCCAAGAGTGAAGGTCAAAGAAGGACAAAGGGGAGAGGGGTATCCCTCCCCAATTTAAGACTTGAAACCATCTCCCTCACCACTGAAAACCCACTGGTTTTCAGTGGTGAGAAGGCCAAAAACACCAAGTTAAACAATGCTCAAAGAAAAGGCAATAAAAGGGCCAAAACAAGGCCTAAGAGGGTGAGTTCTTACTCAAATCAAAAGGTGACCTTAATGAATGTTCTTAAGCAAGTAAAAACAAGATTTTTTTATGTTATACACAAAGCTTAAAACACAAAGCAAGATGGGTAGAAACTTGTTGCAAAAATGGAGAAACTAAAGTAACAAGCTCACCCTTGAAGATCCTTTGAAGAATAGGTGGAACAGCCCTCCTCTAGTGATCAAAATCAGTCCAAAATCACAACAAACAACCCTCCAAGTCCCTCAATCTCGAAATAATGTGTAATAGTGTGTGTAATGGTGCAAAAGTAAGGTAAAAGTGCACTATTTGGCCACAAAACACACACACAAGGATGAGAGAGAGAGTATATAAGCTCTGGTTTTGTGTTGGAAAATGGCTAACCCCTCAGCCAAGAAGACAAGGCCTCCTCTTATAGAGGAGGCAATCTTGTAAGCTTAGCAACCAAGCAAACAAGAGGCTCATCTCTCCATACACGTGTATGGAGGGGAAGAAAGTGGTAGACAGCTGCTTAAAAATATCTCAAAAAGCAACTGCACAGTAGTCGGCAGGGCAAAATTGTCATTTTGACAAAATTGACTGCCGACCGGCACAAAAGAGTGCCGACCGGCACAATATAGTGCCGATGGAAACACCAACCAGCCGGTGGCCTCTAGCCACTGCCGGTGGTGTGTGGAGATGCCTCACAAGGCATTCCCTGCCCTTCCAAGGCAAAACACAAGTGTTTGGTGCAAAACCAGACACGAAACAGTCGAGTTCGGAGGTCCTGAGGCAAGGCGCGTAGCCGAGAACTCCGGGAACTCCAAACAAACACAAACATGGATAATCACCGAGTGTTCAAGCGGTGACGTCCAAGTCTTGAGGACGGTCAAAAATGGGGTGTCTACAGCCTTCAATTTTTTACCTCAAAATAAATTTTTTACCACTGAAAAAACCTCTAAATTTCAGTGGTTAAAAGGCCAAAGGAGTTAGTTTGAAAGCGATAAAAAGATGGCACAAAAGCTTAACAAGCAAAGAGACAAGAAGGGTGACCACCCCCTAACTCAAATGGGGCAAAAACCACCACTTTTAGGTCTCAAAAACAGAGGTTTTTTTAGTTCAAAACCAGGCCAAAAATAGTTTGAAAAGATGCCAAAACAAGTATGCAAAACAAGCTTAAATGGGGTGAGTTCTATACCTTTGAAGCAAAGAACACAATAGGCACAAATCTGAGCTTAAACCACCTTCTAGAGCTCAAAGGAGGCTCCAAGAGAGCTTCAAGCAATCTTAGCCGAAAGATGAACCACTTTTGTTAAGGGTTGATAGGTTAAATTTTGAAGTATAAAAGCTTCTAAGCACAAAAGCTCAAGAGAGAGAGAAATCTAGAGAGAGAGAGAGAGAGATTTTAGAAAGAGAGGATCCCAAACTTTCTTCTAACCTTTAAAACCATAGAGAATGGCCTTTATATATAGAAATATATGACTTCAGGTCAAAAATATTAACAAATGGACAACTGGAGCAATCTGGAAATAGCTGGAGGTAAAAATCTGCAAAAAATTTATTTTTTGACACCAGTGGCTGGCAGGGGATCATTGATCGTCGGCAAGGTTCATTTGTGGCTAGAAAGGACCATCAATGGCCGGCACTGCATCATCTATGGTAGGCACACTTCACCAGTGGCTAACAGAAAAATCTGCTCTCCAGGTCTAACTTTAAATGGACATATCTCCTTCATCTGGACTCCTTTGCAGGTCATTCTTGAGTCTAAACGGAAGCCCCGAAAGTCTTATTTCCAATGGTGGAGCCTCATATCAAAATTACAAGTGTGCAAAAAGATATCCTCATTTTAGTGAAGACTACTCAATTTTGGCTTAAACGGATGGATACCTAACTTTAACCAGCAACATCTTCCTCACCCGGATTCGGCTTTATGAGATTCTTTAGTGTAAAATGAAGCCCCAGAAGTCCTATTTTCAATGGTGGTGGCATCATATCTTAAATACAAGTGTACAAAAGGATAGGTTTGATTTAGTGAGGTTGCTCGACTCTCTCTTAATGGTTCATGCCCAACTTCTTCCCCAACTGGGTTTCTTCCCTTCTCTCCAATTTTCTTCAACTCCAAACCCCTAAATAAGGTGTTTTGAAATAATTTTCAAAGAGTTCACCTCTCTTTCATTTATTTCCACTTTGCCCTTGCTCGGTTTATTGAAAAGTGCAACATTTAACGAAATGCAAGTCTCGAAACATCGTAGAAACGTTTTTCAAAAAATATTTTGAAAGAGAGGATTTTAAGGTCTAAAATCATTCAAAATAGTTTTGGTCCAAAATAGGTTGTAAGGTTGGGATTTGAAGCTCCTCTTGCCGAAGAAATTGAACCTTTACACTGCACAACTTTCATTACCAAGTAAACAATTAGTGGTGCCCAAGTCTTTAGGGTGGTCAAAAATGGGGTGTCTACAATTGTATATAAAAAAAATGTCGAGATGTTCACCAACACTCCCAAAATCTTTTCTTACGTACCAGCCCGGTACGGGTGCTTCAGTGTCCTCATAATTATCGGACACCCACAGGAAATCATCATTGTTGGTCTCCTTTCCGGGTTATCTGCAATGAGTTTTGCTCAGCCTTTCTTGACCTTGAGATACCAGCAAAACCCTTATTTATTTTTGCTAAGTGTGTATTGATGGAATATCTCGGCGAGGCCGAGATTCAGACCGAGTATCCTATTCATCGTGGCCACGCCGTTTATTATTTTGTATGTGTTGTTGGAGACTTGGGTCGGGCACAGCCTAGTCTGCCTCAAAAATTCGTATACCAGGGGTTGGACCGGGAAGTGCAAGCCACCTTCCACAATGGATACCACCGTGAAGGGGCATTTGTCCAGTTTGCCCCAGGGAGTGTCCTTTTTCTTGGCTAGCTCCAAGTGGACGTCGTCCAGAATATTATACTCTCTACGGAACTCGGCCAGCGCCCCGGGCAAACTAACCAAACTAACCATAAACCGGTACTTTCCCATCTATCCCGGTTTTATTTAGTTGGGTAATTTTGGTTGTATCTCAGTCAAAATTTGGTGATTGTTTGCTCAGACTTTGAGCCTCACCGATAATAATGCTGAGTGGGCCTGGTCGATCCTAGTTTGTTTTGTATTATTAAAAAATAAGTCCAAGTATTAGCGCGGCATAATTTGCACGGCTCTTATGAGGAAGTGTCTAGCTCGGTAAGGGATCCTGGGGAGTTTGACCGGTTCGATCTTCCTATCCCGGTTCAACTATCTACGTCGGTTCGATCTTCCTAGCTCGGTTTTAGCTCCCCTACAACTTACAGCTTGGTCTCAGCCTCAAGAGAGGACCACAAACCAATTTTTGCTCGGCTAAATCCTATTTTTGGATCTAAAAGTAGGATTTTGCTCGGTCTTATCCAGGGTTTATGCTATTCATCCTAAATGCGAAGTTCATGCATTGAAACTAAAGGAAACCAGGGGCACGGTGGCCCCATCCGTCTCTTTGATTCTAGTTCTGCCTAATGTCTATTTCCTTGCCAATTTTACCCCAAAGAAGGGGCATTGGCAAAGTATCAATAGTCCCAGATAGAAACAAAAAGAACAACAATGAAAGGGGAGTTTGAAGCAAGAGGAACTTACACACTTGGAAGACGAGTTGAGATGCAAACCACTGGTGCGATGTCCTAGGTGACGAAAAGCACTAGGGACGGCACGAACGGAAGCGGTAGCGACGGCAAGGGTTCTGAGGAGGCTAGGGTTTGGCTTGATAGAGAAGATGAATAGTGGTGGCGTGGTTGGCCCCTCATGAATGTATAAAAATGGGGGGAACCAAAGGGCATCAACCTTTTGAATTTTGTGCGTGATGAAGACAGCTGTGGGGTTGCACGAAACCAATGGGGTGAAGCCACGTGGCATCAAAAAGATGGTTTGTCAGTACGGCTGAATGATCGTTGACAAGACTACTAGCGCAATCCTCAATGACCGACCAAATCAAGTAGCTCGGTCAGAATAATAATCCCAATTACGCTCAGCTTGGATGGGATTAAGGGGCAATTGAGAGGGGGATTTGCGCTGAACAATAGGGCCGAGCTATGGTAGCGCAAGGCATGTTGTTGGGCCTTGCGAGGGCCAGACCCTGTGTTTGACCGAACTGAACCAACGCGACTCCCCGACCCATTACGTTGGGCCAAGCAAATCATTGACCAGAATGCGGAGACATGCAGGTGCCAAACCTACCTATGATTCGGCCTGATATTGGGTTAGATCCGCAGTGATGAGTTGGGTCGGGCCACGGACAATCCAGATTGAAATTGGGCCGAGAGGTTTTATAAGATAGTAGGGCGAGATCGAGATGTCAAACCGCGCGCCTCACGATCGGTCAGTTTAGATGGACCGATTTATTATAGTTTGGCTGTTCCAGTCATTGCGTTTCTCCCCAAGTGATAAGTCGGTCGTGATAGCCCGGTTGTGTGAGCCACCTGGACCAATGATATGAAGAAGGGAAAATCCACTCCTGGTATGCGTCAATACCGTTTGGCGGTTCGACAAACACTGTTTGGAGGTTTTGGTCTCTATACGTGTAAGAAAGGTAGAAGGGAGCACAACCGCCTGTACAAGGAAGGATAATAAAGATAGTGCGCCAACAATCTCTGAGGCTGTATGGCCAGCCTAGAAAAGGAGGAATGGGGCAACGTTAGAGGTAGCAACCTGAAAGAATTGATAACTCTCTGTTTCTCTCTAAAGTGCTCTATTCCCATTCTTCTTCTTCTTCTTCTTCTCCAAGTGTGCTGAATTGATTGTCTGACGGTTTATCTGGCATCACACTGCCGGGCAACTCACCATCTTTCTGTTTTCAGGTCAAGCGACGTTACGTGAAGCTTGAGTTGAAGGAGTACGGAGAATAGAAGATATTTCACCCCGTACAAAAATCATTAATATTTTTCATATCTACATGAGTGCTCCCCAACTACCTGACTTGCTCATCATTGGAAACTGCTTCATAGGGCACATATGTCTTATCCTACACAAAACAACAGACAAAACTATTAAGTCTTGACAACACAAGTTAGTCAAACAAAATTATCCACATCTTGAAATTACTGCCGACCATGAAAAAAGCATTTTTCACAATGGTTTAGGAAATCAGATCCTATGCACATAGCTATGATTTTAATTTAGTATTATATTTTTTCAACTAAAAGTGGGTCATATTCATTATTGTTATTTGGCGTATAACTGTTCATTTAAATTCTAAAAGGTAACTATGTTGTAGTACAATATTTAATTAAACATACTTATTGGCTGCTGACCATGAAAAAAATTTTCAGAACATCTAAAAAAAATTGGGCTATAATTTGGTATAGAGGACTTAATCATATACAATAGCCACTTTTTTGGAAAACTAGACATATAAAAAAAGCACCTAGAAAGACAATATATAGTTGTGTAACAATCAGGCACAGAGAGAGAGAGAGAGAGAGAGAGAGAGAGAGAGATCAAAATGAACAGATCAACAACCTCGAGATACTTATATGTAGTACTAGCTGGTACGACACCATTCTTTCCCCCCGCTTCAATAACCATGTTGCATAAGGTCATCCTTTCTTCCATCTTTGAAGCACAGAACAATAAAATGATAGTTAAATGATTGAAGCACTTTGACTAACCAACTTTATAAGAAGATATGGGATGGTTTTCGATACCAACATTGAAAGATCAAGTAAACTTACAGTTAGACTTTAAACAGTGGTGCCAACGAACTCCATTGCTTTGTAAGTTGCACCAGGCATAAATATCTCACCAATAATCTGCAATGTCAAAACCATTAAGTGAAACAACAAAAATTAGAGGCTCTAACAATGATTGAAATCTGAAATAAACTAATTAGAGTCATCTTAAAAAAAAAGGTAGCACATGTAATGCAAGAGAAAATTAAACCTAAGCAAAAGAAACAAACACCTCAAGACCCTGTAAAACTTACCTGCAAAATCAAATCCTTCGCAAGCAGATAATTTGGCATTTCACCATCCATCACAAATCTAAGAGTTGGAGGCACCTGAAATTTGAAAATGTAAGAAAACTGCAAGTAATGGATACAAGCAAGCATGAAAAGATATAAAGCAATGTCACAAAGGACTGTGCAGCAAAATATTTGAGTTTACTGCTCCTATATTTGTTTATAGATAGTAGTTTTGTGTCTGTGTTTGTGTATTAACATTCGGGGACTTTGCAACATTAATACTGCAAAAAAAATGTGCAATGGTGAGTTTGATTTGAGTTGGCACCGGTCCTCTTGATTCCATGAATTCCGTAGTTTGATGAGCAATCATTTATGCACAATGTATGATGAGACCAAATCAGTAGAGAACATGCGAGTCCAAGTTCTAGACGGAAAGGCTCACATTCGAAAAGTATGATTGTTTATGTGCCTTACTGGATGCAAAGTAAAGATGGCAACATGAAAATACACTACTCAAAAGCACCTAACCTAAGGACTCATAGCATAAGTAGCATCCATTAAAAATAATAGTAAAAGATTCACAATATCTCTGAGTAAGACGAAAAACCTAATTGCAGTTACCGAAAGGAAAACCAAAATGCAATTTACCTAATTACATATCACATAAAACTAGCTAAAACGAAGAAAAATTGTAGCATACTCAATCAACTGAAACATCAGACATTAGAAAAAAGAGCATTTACAAACCTTAAGCAAAAGCTTTCCAGTGCCGAGCACAAAACCTGCATCAATAAGTCAAATTCCAGTAGCGAACGGGCCAAGTGCTCCTGTAGTACATGTGTGGGAGTTTGTTCCTAGGAGGACCTGACATTAGGGTGCAACAATAATTGTTAACATCGAATATGCAGAAATTAAAATAATTTTTTTTATTAATTCAACATATATATATAGAGAGAGAGAGAGAGAGAGAGAGAGAGAGAGAGGGACACCTCTCCAGGCCTGCAATGACCTTCTTGGGCAAGTGCAATATGGCCAGGCCCGGCCCGGCCCTGGCCATAGACCCACAAGGCTATGGCTTAGGGCCTCTCAAAATAAGCCCAAAATAGGGGCCCCTCCTATTATAAGTTAGTATAATATATTGGGTATATTTTAAGTCCAAAAATTTTTTTAAAAAGGCCCAAACTAATTTAATTTTTTTGACCCATTAAAAGGTCAACAGTTAAGGCCCATTTGAAAGGCCCATTTTTTTTAATTTCTAACCCTATCTTCTATTAATCCAACCTTTCCACATTTGTTTGATATAGCACACACCAGCAGCATAGGGATGAGCAGCAGCAAACAAGTATTTTTTTTTCTAGTCAATTAATTAAATATTTATCTTGTCTTTTGCACAATTAATTACTATTATAATATTGTTATTTACATCATTAAGAAGAATTTATTTAAGTTTAATAGTTCATATCACATAATTTAAAAGTTTTGTGTTTTGTTAAGTGGTAATGCTCTTGTTTTGAATTTTGATCTAAAAAAATATTTTGATCTCAGCACAACAAGCACACATAAACTTTTTTTTTTTTTTCTATTCAATTAATTAAATATTTGTATTGTCTTTTGCACAATTGATTGCTATAATAATATTAGTATTTACATCATCAAGAAGAATTTGTTTAAGTTAAATAGTTCACATCACATAATTTAAAATTTTTATATTTTGTTAAGTGGTGGTGCTCTTGTTTTGAATTTTGATCTAAAAAAATATTTTGATCTCAGCTTATCATGACTCTTAA